>PISX010028224.1:0-21859 GCA_004024625.1 Mellivora capensis
CTCCAATCTACCTTCTTTCCCTCTCTTCCTCTCTTCTTCTACTGGAATCCCAATTATCCTAATATTGTTTCATTTTATGGTATCACTTATCTCTAGAATTTCCCCCTCATTGTCCAATAGTTGTTTTTCTCTCTTTTGCCCAGGTTCCTTACTCTCCTTCACTTGGTCTTGTATATAACTAATTCTCTCTTCTGCCTCATTTATCCTAGCAGTAAGAGTTTCCCTTCTTGATTGCATCCCATTAATAGCTTTTTTGATTTCAACTTGCTCAGATTTTAGTTCTTTTATTTCTCCAGAAAAGGATTTTATCTCTCCAGGCAGGGTTTCTCTAATATCCTCCATGCCTTTTTTGGTTCCAGCTAGCACCTTGATAATCGTCATTCTGAACTCTGGATCTGACATATTACCAATGTTTGTATTGATTAGGTCCCTAGCCATTGGTATTACCTCTTGTTCTTTTATTTTGTGGTAAGTTTTTCCATCATGTCATTTTCTCCAGATAAGAATATATGAATGAGAGATCAAAATATTTAAAGTGTGGCAAAGACCCTAGAAAAAATGTACACTAACCAAATCAGAAGAGATCCCATACAGGGTGGAGAAAAAAGGGGGTAAAAATACATATATACATATATGTGTGTGTGTGTGTGTGTGTGTGTGTGTGTGTAAAGACTGGTGAATAGAACAGAGCAACCCACTCGATTTTGGGTGTATTTTGGTCTCTTCAAACGAACTACCTCCCATAATTTTAAAGAAAGCAGAACTTATATATATACAAAAATAAGGTTAAGCACAATGAAAGAATGGAATATGACTCTAAAGATGAAAATTTTAAATAAATTTTAAAAAGGAATTGATAAGATAAGTTGGTTGGAAAAAGAAAGAAGTATAAAAAAAGGGGGGGGGAGAGAATGTCCTTAGGTGGAGACTAGAACAAAGCCCTGTGCTAGATTTAGGGTATATTTTGATCAATTAGAAGAAACTGTATCCCAAATTTTTTTAGAAAAAAAAAAAAAACACCTCTATGTATACCAAAAATAAGGTTAAATACAATGAAGGATAAAATATGAATATAATAATGAAAGTTTAAAAATATTTTTTAAGAAAGGTATTGGTAAGATAAACTAGTTACAAAAACGTTAAGAGAAGAAAGAAGAAAAGTTAAAAAAATTAGAATAAAAAATTTAAAAAATAATTTAACTTTGCAAGAGTAAGGGATCATGGGAAGAAAACCATGAATTCCATTCAGTGCTTTCCCCTAGTTCTGGAGTTCTACTGTTCTCCTTGATCAGTAAGCTTGGTCTTGGCTGTATGTTCTTGCTGATTTTCTGGGGGAGGGACCTGTTGTAGTGATTCTCAATCGTCTTTGCTGTGGCAGAATTGCACTGGGTTTGCCAGGGGCCAGGCTAAGAAATCTGCTCGAGTTTTCTCTTGAGGGTTTTTGTTCCCTGAATGCTTTCTGTAGAGCTCTGGAGGACGGGAATGAAAATGGGGGCCTCCCAATCTCCACCTGGAGGAGCTGAGAGCTCAGGGCCCCACTCCTCAGTGCACCTCAGAGAAAAGACATCAATCATTCCTCCTTCCTTGGTCTACAGCTGTAGTTGAGCTCATCCATCCTCTGACTGAGTGTTTCTGTCTCTGGAGCACAGCCCCATTTGGAGTCTCAAAACCCAGCAGATTCCTGCCCCCTGAGGAGGAAGGTGAGTCTCCCTGGGTCTGCCACTTGTGGGGTCTCTCCTCAAAGAGCAGTGGTTTGACTGTGCCACAGATCACAGTTTAAGGTAACCCTGAGATGAAAGCTCACTCCTCAGCTCTGTCTTTTTGGTTGGCTTCCCTGCTCCAATACCTGGGAGCTCTGCCACACTCAGACACCCCTGATTTTTCAGTGACCCCACAGGTCCTTAGACCACACTGTCCTTGCAAGGACTCCACTTCTGCTTAGCCTCTGAAGCTATATAATTGGAGTAGACTTCTAAAAGTTCTGATTTTGTGTTCCACTGCTCCACTGCTAGCTGGGAGCTGGCCCCACCCCCCGTGGTCTATCTTCCTGTCGCTTTGGATTCAGTTCTCCACACGTCCTACCTTTCACAAAGTGGTCCATTTTCTGTTCCTAGAATTGCTGCTCTTCTCTTCGATCTCCTGTTTAGTTTGTAGGTGTTTGGAATGGTTTGATAACTATCTAGCTGAACTCCTGCGACCTGACATCATTTCAGTCTGCTACTCCTCCACCATCTTGCCTCTCTCCCATGAATGACTCTTTTAATGTACACTTGGATTTGATTTATTAGTATTTTGTTGAGAATTTTTGCATCCATATTCATCAGGGATATTGCCCTATAATTCTTTCTTTTAGTGCAGTCTTTGTCTGGTTTTGGAATCTGTTTAGTGCTGGTCTGGTGGAATGAGTTTGGAAGTTTTCCTTCCATTTCTGTTTTTTGGAACAGTTTGAAAAGAAAGATATTAACTCTTCTTTAAATGTTTGGTAGAATTCTCCTGGGAAGCCATCCAGCCCTGGACTTTTGTGTTTTGGGAGATTTTTGATTAGTGATTCCATTTCTTTGCTGGTTCTTCCATTCAAGTTTTCTCTTTTTTCCTGTTTCAGTTTTGGTAGTTTATATGTTTTTAGGTATTTATCTACTTCTTCCAGATTGTCCAGTTTGTTGGTATAGAATTTTTCATAACATTCTCTTTTAATTGTTTGTGTTTCTATGGTGTTGGTTTTTATTTCTCCTCTCATTCATGGTTGTACTTATTTGAGTCCTTCCCCTTTTCTTTGTGATAAGGCTGGTTAGAGGCTTATCAATTTTATTTTTTTCCCAAAGAACCATTTCCCACTTAAATTGATTAGTTCTCCTGGGGTTTTTTGTTTTGTTTTATTTCTATATCATTTATCTTTAATCTTTATTATTTCCCTTTTTCTAATGGCTTTAGGCTTTGTTTGTGGTTGTTTTTTCTAGGTGCTTGCAGTGTAAAGTGAGGTTGCATGTTTGAGATGTTTCTTGCTTTGTGAGGTAGGCCTGTATTGGTATATACTTCTCTCTTCTGCTGCATTCAAATATTTTGGACCATCATGGTTTCATTTTCATTTGTTTCCATGTATTTTTATTTATTATTTAATTCCCTGGTTGAACAATTCATTCTTTAGTAACATATTCTTTAATCTCCACTCTTTAGTAACATGTTCTTTAACCAAATATGTAATAGGAAGAAATAGAGAACTTCAACAGACTGATGACCTCTTTTAACTTTGTGGTCTTTCCAAATTTTTTCTTGTGCTTGACTTCAAGTTTCATAATGTTGTGGTCAGAAAATATGCAATGCATGGTATTATCTCAATCTTTTTGGACTTGTGGAGGCCTAACTTGTGACCTAGTGCATCATCCATTCTGGAAAATGTCCCCTATGCA
This sequence comes from Mellivora capensis, assembly GCA_004024625.1. Lineage (NCBI taxonomy): Eukaryota > Metazoa > Chordata > Mammalia > Carnivora > Mustelidae > Mellivora > Mellivora capensis. The sequence goes on from PISX010028224.1 coordinate 3,408, forward strand.
CTAAAAAATAATGTGTATTCTGTTGCTTTCAGATGAAATGTTCTGAATATATCTGTTAAGTCCATCTCATACACTGTTATTCAGAGCCATTTTCTCCTTGTTGAATTTCTGCTTAGGTGGGGTGTTAAATTCCCTTGTTATTATTGTTTTATTGTCAGTGAATTTCTTTATGTTTGTTATTGTTTTGTATATTTGTGCGCTCCCAAGTTGGGGGCATGAATATTTACCATTGTTTGATCTTCTTGTTCAAGAGATACCTTTATTATGATATAGTACTCTTTCTCTCCTCTTGTTACAATCTTTGGTTTAAAACCTAGTTTGTCCCAGGGAGCCTGGGTAGCTCAATTGGTTAAGTGTCTGACTTTTTTTAATTTCAATTAGCCAACTTAGAGCACATCATTAGTTTTTGTTGTAGTGTTCATCAGTTCTTCAGTTGCATAAAACATCCAGTGTCAACACAACATGTCTGACTCTTAAAAAAATGGATTTAATTAGTTAATTAATTAATTAATTTGAGAAAAAGGAAAGACAAAGAGAGTGAGCAGGGGGAGGAGCAGAGGGGAAGGGAGGGGGGGGAAAGAATTCCAAACAGAATCTGTGCTGAACATGGAGCCCAATGTGGATCTCAATCCCATGACCCTGAGATTATGACCTAAAGTGAAACCAGGATTTGGACACTTAACCAACCAAGCCAACCTAGTTGTCCCAAGCATCTGACTCTTAATCTCAGCTCAGGTCTTGATAATAAATATATTTATAAATTATAAAAAACACAATAAGTAAGTGTTTAATTTCCCAACAACCCTATAAGATAAGAAACATTGTAATCCCCTTTTACTGGTGAGGGAATTCAAGATCATTCTGCTCTTATCAGATATTGTTTTTAACAATTCCCTGAACACAGTACATGTATTCCTGTCTTGGCATATTTGTTCATTTCATATTTTCTTACAAAAAATGGTCATTTCTTCACTCTAACAAAATTCTATCAAACTTTTGGGATCAAGTTCAAGCTTTTTGTGACCATTCCACTCCAAACTACTTTTTTCTTCTTCATAGCCTTTTTTCATTCATAGTTCCATAACATTTATCCTTATCCATAACATTTATCCTTATCATCCATATATATAATAACATATATCCTTACCCATAACATTTATCCTTTTCATCCATTTGGCATTTGTTTTAGGATACCCTATGTTGTTACAAATATATATGTTTATATATGTAAATGTATATGTAAATATATATGTTGTTATAAATATATATGAATATATATATGTGTATATATATTCATTCTGTTACTTTAAGTAGATTGGAAGTCACTTGAGTGTCAAAACCTATCATACACTTTGACTTACTCTGCACCTAGCGCAGTGCTTGAGAATAGTAGATTTTTAATAAATACTTATTGATAATAATTATTCATTTATTTATTCATCAAGTATTTATGAAACACAAATATATGTTGTTCTAAATTCTGAAGAATTAAAGATACAAAGATAATTAAAAGTTGTCTTTTCCCTGCCCCCAAGGTCTCATAGTTGGGAGAGGAGAAAAGACTTATAAGTGAAATATTAGAGGAATGCAATTAATGCTACATGTATGAGGTGCAATGGTATGATACAGAAGAATTTATCTTTGACTAAGGAGATCTAGTAAAGTTTCATGTGGTTGTCACATTTATTTAGTCTTAAAACTAGTTCATCAGGTACATGAGGACATGTACATCAGGTACATGGAAAAAAAGCATATACAAAAGTCTTAGGGAAAAATTATTGTATGCTCTTGAATTGCAAATAGTTGAACATATTTTGAAATCAAGTTGTGTAGAGAGAGATAGGGAGATAAAACTAAAGTTATAAGTAAGGGTCACATTATCAATCTGGACAAAGGAAATATGGTTTGAACTTTTTAAAATTTAAACACTTACATTTGTCCATTCAGTTTGGCAATTGGAAGGTCCACTGTGACACTAGTGAAATAAATTTCAGTGGAGTGATAAAATGGAAGACAAATCAAAAGAGGTTGAAGAGTGGAGAATGAGAGAGAAGCAACAATGACTTTAAACTAGTATTTCCACACAATGAGAAAGTAAGAGAGAAAGTAAGACAAGGGAGAACTTCTGGAGAAGATGGCATAGTAAGAGGACCCTAAACTCACTTCATCCCTTGAACACAACCAGATAACACATCAGTGTATATAACCTAGAAAATGACCCCAAGACTGGCAGAACAAATTCCACAACTAAAGGTAAGGAAGAGGCCACATTGAAGAGGGTAGGAAGGGTGGAGATACCATTGGAAATTAAACCAAGAATGTCCATAGGAGGGAGGGATATCATGGGGATGGAGAGGGGAAAGAAACAGACCCCCACACTGGGGAGTCTCCATGGGGAAGATGAATTACCATAACATTTGGCTTTGAAAACAAAAGGGAATGAATTTCTTAAGTTTGTACAACCAGTGTGACTTTAACTTGAAATTTAAGAAAATCAGTGGGCTTGGCTAGGGAAAGCCAGTGGGCGAGAGGAAATGGAGTCCCTACCCTTTAACTGAAGGCACAACAAACAATCCAAGGAAATACAGCATCAAAGCAGCAGTTTGAAAAACACCTTAGGCATATGGGAGGGATAGTTATTTACTAATCTCAGAGCATGTGCTGGAGGGATAGGAATCACTGGGGAACTCTAGGAACAAAGGACAGTAAGGCATCATTTCCCTCCCTCATTCTCCAGTGTAAACACAAAGTCACCTGTGGGATTCTTGCTACGTAACTTGTTAGCACTGTTGCTTCCCAATTTCCCTAGCTTTGTGCTTCTGCCAATCCAAGCTTCTGGACAAACTATCTCAATCTGGGCACTACAGGGCCCCTCCCACAGAGGAACAGTAGTACTCAAAGTTTGATAGCACCACCACACTGCACCCATCCCAACTGCGCCCCAAGCTGTGGTTCAGCAGATCCACCCTCTCCAGTATGTTCTTGGCCAGAGCTGATATAAGGTGATGCCACAGGCCTGGCAGTGTGCAAGCATCCATTACAATGTCCAGCACCATTCCAAAGTGACTACTGTCCAAGAGAGAGGGAAAGATAACCACATACACAAGTCAGACAGAGACCACAAGAGTGGGCTAGAAGCAGACAACTAGTCTGACTGCAAGCCCCAACCACCAATGAAAACTTCTCAGGAAACAATTCAGGAAAAGCACCCTGTGTTAAGTTGCTCCTGCTGGCAATAGGAAGAAAGGCTACGAGGCAAATGGATCCAAGAGATGAACTTTATTGCAAGCACCCTCAGGCGAGGTTCCGTGACTCACAGAAAGAGAGGGAGAGAGAAAGAGAGAGAGAGAGAGTGAGTCAGGGAAGTTGTGCTGGGAGGGAGTTGGCGAGGTCCTTTTATGGGGGTGAGGTAGGGCATAGTCTTGCACCCATATAAGGTATGTGGTGATCAGAAGGTATGGGGTGGGGGAAGTCTGTGATGGGCAGTTCCCAATTAGGAAGTTCCTGGGTGGAGAGTTTCAGTTTCCTGGCAGTGACGTGGAGGCCACAGTAAGGATGGCGGGAAAGTTCGCCATCTTGGAGAGGGTTGGAGAGAAGATCTGCCATTTTGGAGCCCTGGTTTCCCAGCCGGCCCATCACCCTGCAGTTTGGTGCTAGTGATGTAGTTTTGAATAGTGTTAATGTTGGGGTCTGGAGTTGATGTCCAAGAAAGAATTCTTGAAACATCTTTGGTACAAAAGGGTGATTTTATTGACATCTTCATGGGGACAGGACCCATGGTCAAAAAAGAGCTGCTATGCTGGGTTTGTGAAGAGTGGTTGATTATATACTTGGGAGTTGGAGGAGGTAAGAAAACGGGAGGTGTCTCAAAGGACTTTCTTATGCTAAAGAAGACTCAGGGTACTAGAGTCCTGGCTATTATAAGTTTAAGGTTGTTTTTCCCCTCTAGCAAAGCATTAACATTAAGACAGTTGGGAGTTTCATGAAGGAACCTTATACTCTGCCTATCTTGAGTATTTGTCAATGGGTTGCAGGTTATAAGGACATTTAATTTTATTTACATTCCCTTCTGCCTTTATTTCCCATATCACTACTACATCTCTGGCAAATACTTGGTATGACAGAAACACCTGTTCTGACACAACTCAAGCCCAAGGAGTCCCCAGACTGGCAAACTAACATCATAAGAAACAAACACTGCCCACAACAGGCAAAGAGACCCATTGAATATGACTGGACCAAACAAAAAAGCAGCTCAGCCACAATAGGAAGGTGCATGCATCACACATAGAAGACCTGGAGCCCCTGGTTCTGGTGGACAGGTAATAAACACGATAGGATACTACAAAACCTCTTCTTCATAAGACCATTAATTTCAAGTGCAGGAGATGTAGCTGTCATTCTTAACAAACAGACTCAGAAATTTAGACAAAAGGATGAGACAGAGAAGTATGTATCACATGAAAGAGCAGGATAAAATCACAGCAAGAGATATAGATGAAACAGACATAAGTAATATGCCTGATGGAGAATTTAAAATAATGATTATAAACATACTTACTGGTTTTGAGAAAGAAATGGAGGACATCAGTGACACCCTTAAAAATAATATAAAAAAGAACCAATCAGAGATGAAGAACAAAATAAATGAAATTAAAAATAAACTAGATGAATTAAATAATAGACTAAATAAAGCAGAAGAATAAATCAGTGACTGGGAGGACAGAGTGATGGAAAGTAATCAAGCTAAACAAATGAGAGAAAAGGATTATGCAAAATAAGAATAGACTTAGAGAATTCACTGACAACATCGAGCATAATAACAGTCACATTATAGGGATCCAAGAAGGGGAAAAAGAAAATGTGGCAGAAAATTTATCTGAAGAAATAATAGCTGAAAACTTCCTAAGTCCAGACAAGGAAACAGAAATCCAGATCCAGGAGGCCCAGAGATCCCCCAACAAAATCAAGACACAGAGTAATTAAAATGTCTAAGAGTAGAGATAAAGAGAGAATTTTAAAAACAGCAGAAGAAATAAGTTATATAAAAAGGAAACCCTATAAAACTATCAATGGATTTCTCAACAGAAACTTCACAGTCCAGAAAAGAGTGGCATAATCTATTAAAAATACTGGGTCACCTGGGTGGCTCAGTGGGTTAAAGCCTCTGCCTTCGGCTCAGGTCGCGATCCCAGGGTCCTGGGATCAAGCCCCACACCAGGCTCTCTGCTCAGCAGGGAGCCTGCTTCCTCCTCTCTCTCTGCCTACTTGTGAACTTTGTCTGTCAAATAAATAAATAAAATCTTAAAAAAAAGAAAGAAATGTTAAAGGGAACTCCTTGAGGGGAAAGTTAAGATCATAAGCAAGAGTAAGGAAAGTAGGAAACAAAAAATTCAATAAAAATAATTATAGCTATAAAAATCAGTCAAAGTGTTCAAAGGGTTGAGATGGCAGAGGAGTAAGGGACCCTAAGTTCATCTGTTCCCTGGAATTCAACTAGATAGCATCAAATCATTCTTAAAACCTGCAATGTCAATTGGAGATCTGAGAAGAGAAATGCTGTAATTCTATAAATAAAAAAGCAACGAGTTTTTGGAAGATAGGAAGTGCAGAGGCTTGAATTTGGGGCAATATATCAAAGGATATAGTGGAGGGAGGGGGCTGGCTTAAGAAAGTTACCACAGAGTATTATAAACAGTGGAGCACAAAATCAAAATTTTACAAGTCTGCTACACTGGGGAATGTACCTGGCTTAAAGGTGTTCAGGTCGTAAAGCAGGTAGTAATCCCAGGTAGGACAGTGTGGTCTCAGCATCCCCAGAGTCACAAGAACCAGGGTGCCTGAGTGCAACAGATTTCCCAGGCATTGGAGCAGGAAAGCCAGTTGAAAATAGAAAGTTTAAGTGTTAACTTTCTGCTCTATGTTGCCGTAAACTGTAAACTGTTGCACATTTGTGTGACCACTCTCCTGGCAGGGGCCCAAAAAGCCAGGAGTGTGTCAAGACTCCCCCACCCCTCCACACTTCCCTGGGAGGAACTCCAAGTGTCCGCACCACAGAAGTCTATTGTCATCCCCCCATTCGCACCTAAAAGCCTTCAGGGAGCAAAAGAGCAGACATAATGGAATTGGGAACTGCTAACACTAAGCCTGGACCCCAGGTAGGGGAGGTCCATTTCCACAAGGGCAAGGGCACCTGACAATCAGTGCAACAGTCCTCTCCCCCAGAAGGCCAGCAGGAACAACTGGCTAGCACCAAGTTTACTAATTATAGAAAATTACAAAGCTTGAACTCTTGGGGAACACAAAATATAGCATTCATGGGTTTCATATTCCTTCTTTAATCTTCAGCATTATTTTTCAGCTATTTTTAAAATTTTTAATGTTAATTTTTAATATTTTTTCAATTCTTTTTTATTAGTTTTAAATTTTAATTTACATATATATGTTATACACACCCATACACACAAACACACATACAAATTTTGCTTTCCTCTCACTGTATTTTGCTTTATTTTTGTACATACATAAGTTTTTCTTTTGGTATCAAAACACATCCAGGATCTAGTTTTTTTTCTTTTTTTCTGTTTTGTTTCTTGTTTGATTTTTTTTCTTATTTTCTCTTGTTTTGTTTTTCTGTTGTTCTTCTTATTATTGCTGTCTTTCCCCTTCTTTTCTGATTTTCTATCTTAGTTGTGCCCATCTTCATTTCCTTTTTTTTTCTTTTTAAAGATTTTTATTTATTTATTTGACAGAGGGAGACAGAGTGAGAGGGAACACAAACAGGAGAGTGAGAGAGAGAGAAGCAGGTTTCCCATAAAGCAGGAAGCCTGATGCAGGGCTTGATCCCAGGACCCTGAGATTATGGCCTGAGCTGATGGAAAATGCTTAAAAACTGAGTCACCCAGGTGCCCCAACCTATCTACATTTCTGGAACTAAAGTCTCCAGATGGTAGTTGTTACTTTTCACTACTGGTTCTCTAAGGCTACCCTGCAATAAATATAGTGGTCTGGACAAGTGAAGGCACTTCCTAAGTGCAGGAGCTCACATGTCAAGAAAGGGCATTAACACTTTGATAAGAAAGCTCTATTGCTATGGCTAGACCAGAAGTGAATGTAACTTTTCTGGTAGACAAGTATTGGTAAAATTAAATAACAAGTCTCCCCTGTTTGTTTTATCTGGTATTCCCCAGGCACTATGACTTTATGTTTTATGTTGACTTCTTTTGAGGATCACAAGTACTCTTAAAATTAGGGAAACTTGACAGATGTAATGAATAACACAGGCCTTAATTTTATGATTGCATATTGCACATGGTCCAAACTGATATGTATAATAGGAACAAGTTAAATCATGCACTTAATTATGTGCCATGCAAACACATTACTAGGGCAGTTTCTGTAGGCGTAGCTCCAGTAACAATGTGAATTCAAGCTAAATCATATTTACTGCAACACCTGAGGTGTGAAAAAGAAACTCCTAAAGATTTTTTGCATAAATATTTTGCTACCATCATGTGCGTAAATAAAATAAAGATTTTAGTCATTCCCCAGATTTCTAACTCTTTTCCCAGAGAGCAGTCAAGTATTCAAATATCAAATCATGTATACTTCTCCAATAATGTATTATAAAAAGCAGCTTCTAAAACCAATCAACAAAATAGAATTTAACATGAAACGAGGAGGAAATGAGAGGGAGGGGTTAGAAAACCCAGGAATATATGTAATGATACAACTTTGAAGAACATGTTTTTACATGAGACTTGATTTAAATCACCAAAACTCAGCTATACTTAAGGAGAAAAAAGTGGTAGTAGGAGATGATGGGAAAGTGTTTGGTTAAAGGAGTGATACAACTTGAATGTTATGATTATATTCTTGTGACTCTTTGTGTTCAGAAATGGATTCATTGAGTGTAGATCCTTTAAAAGGGATATTTTATACAATTTCCTTAGAGCCAATTAGAAAGAATACAAATGTTAAGATGAAATAAAGAAAGAAGAAGGGAAGATGGGGAGAGGGGATAAAAGAGGGAAAGGGGAGAGGAATGAGAGAAAGGAGGCACATACATATCCCCACTTAATGCTCACAATAACCCAATAAGGTATGTATTTCTTGATTTTGAGGAAGGGAAAATGAGGCTGTAAATGGTTACATAATTTCCCTAAGATATTGCAGCTACTAAGTGGCTCAGAATTCAAACCTAGGTTTGCCTGACTCCATGTTCATATGATTGTTCCAGTACGTCAAACCTCTGTGATAACTCTGACACAGAACTTTGGTTTGCAAGTCATGGTCCCTATGGGTTTTCCAGGTGACCTACAGCCTATCGTATATCACTAATAAAAATAATATAAAAATGCATATTCTTTGTTCCTGTTATGCCTTCTGTTATGTAGAATTCATGTATTTCATAAAAATGTAGACATAACTTCATTCCATCTCAACAAAAGTAGGACTTTCCCTAATTCTGGGAAGATATGATTTTTTTTTGTTGTTGTTTCTTTTTTTTTTTTTGCAAGTGTAATATGTGGTTTATAAAGTCTTTTGCCCCATCAAAAGGGCCAAAAGAGTGAAAACATTTTAGAGCAACTTAACATACAAAGTCTGCATGAAGTAGGCACAACACATATTTTTGGTTGGTAAGAGAAATATATTCTTCTTAGTAGGATTAATCAGGCAGAATGTAGAAAAACATTTATCTAATTTTAATCAATGTCACTACATTGTATGTGGAAGCCCATAGCATCCCACTGTTCTTCTGGATCCAAATGATATGTTTTAATAATTGAAACAGACTTCTATGGAGGTCCTCTTTCTACTTTATTGTCTGAGAAACTATGACAAACATGTCTTTTTTTAAAATTTCTTTTCAGCGTATCAGAATTCATACATAGTTTTACACCACACCCAGTGCTACATGCAATGCGTGCCCTCCACAATATCCACCACCAGGCTCCCCCAACCTCCCACCCGCCGCCCCTTCAAAACCCTCAGGTTATTTTTCAGAGTCCATAGTCTCTCATGGTTCATCTCCCCCTCCAATTTCCCTCAACTCCCTTCTCCTCTCCATCTCCCCATGTCCTCTGTGTTATTTGTTATGCTCCTCAAATAAGTGAAAACATATGATAATTGACTCTGTCTGCTTGACTTATTTCACTCAGCATAATCTCTTCCAGTCCCGTCCATGTTGCTACAAAGGTCGGGTATTCATCCTTTCTGATGGAGGCATAATACTCCATAGTGTATATGGACCACATCTTCCTTATCCATTCATCTGTGGAAGGGCATCTTGGTTCTTTCCACAGTTTGGCGACCGTGGCCATTGCTGCTATAAACATTGGGGTACAGATGGACCTTCTTTTCACCACATCTGTATCTTTGGGGTAAATACCCAGTAGCACAATTGCAGGGTCACAGGGAAGCTCTATTTTTAACTTCTTGAGGAACCTCCACACTGTTCTTCAGAGTGGCTGCACCAACTTTCATTCCCACCAACAGTGTAAGAGGGTTCCCCTTTCTCCACATCCTCTCCAACACACGTTGTTTCCTGTATGACAAACATGTCTTATGCTAAATTTCCCCGCAAAATGAAACGAAGTTTTACAATGAGATTGCAATGTATGAAGTTCTGGGTGAAAATAAAAAGACATGTAAACATGGTCATTGCTCTTCGAAAATATAGTATTTTTTAACATTTAAAAATGTTTCTAAAGTGACTTGGAAAGATATAACATCTAAATGTTAGCAATAGCTACTACTAGGGAGTTGATCCAGATGGGAGTGGGCACATCTAATGGACCTTTCACTTTTTACTGCATGTGCTTTTGTAATGTTTAAGTTTTCAACAATAATAATATGTTCACAAATTATTTGTGTAACCTTAAAAAACTAAACCAGTTAACATAATAAACTTTCTAGCTTTGTGATTGTTATTTTAAATAGTGACAGATTTTTAATGAAATGGTTAGGTAGAAAGTATTGTTTGGAGTAAATAAAGGGAAACCCAGCTACCTCAGCAAACTAACTCAATCTCTTTCTTTCTTTTTCACCTTCTTTATTAAACACACTTCCCCTTTCTCAGATTACCCACACTTTGGGAAAAAGGAATTGGAACACAGTTAGCAAGACAGAGCCTTATTTAATAGTGAGTATTGTTCTATTCATGTATTTTTGAGCTTGAAAAATGGTGTTTACATAAAGATTTACAGTCAGGAAAGGTATCAGAAATTTTTTTTTAAAGATTTTATTTATTTATTTGAGAGAGAGGCAGTGAGAGAGCATGAGCGAGGAGAAGGTCAGAGGGAGAAGCAGACTCCCCGTGGAGCTGGGAGCCTGATGCGGGACTCGATCCCGGGTCTCCGGGATCATGACCTGAGCCGAAGGCAGTCATCCAACCAACTGAGCCACCCAGGCGTCCCAGTATCAGAAATTTTTTTAAATAAAAATTTAAGAAAGAGACTTTCTAGTTACATTTCCTAACATTAGAAAAGTAGGAAATTTATACTATCAGAGTAATCAAGATGTCGAATTCCTATTGTTTTCATCTTTTGAATGCATTCATATTGATTGGTCTTCTCTACTTGAATTATTCTTATGGACAGGTAGAATTTGCCATTTTCTAACAGCTGATGGATACTTTCTACATGGTGCTGTAAGAAGTCTTCACTTTAAGGTCTCTTGGGTTGGGGCACAAAGCCAATCAGAAGCTCTAAGTTGATTATTTTCAGATGTTCTTTCCAGAGAATATGATGTGGCTGGGAGTAACAAAAAGACAGAAAAGAAACACCACCATACTTATTGTAGCAAAGCTACATAACTCTAATTTCTCTTTCCCTAAATAAGATAAATAAGAAACTGCCTTTTTTGCTTTCTAGAAATGAGAGCGAAAACAGTTATTGTCTTCCCCTTTCATCCCCACTTTATCTATCACCTGTCCATAAAAAAAAAATCATGAAATATTATAGGTTTTGTTTGTCAGGTACTTAGATGTAATCTTTAATCATGATTAATAAAAACATCATGGCTCCTAGCTTAGAAAGCTCACTTTAAATATTAGTTTGCATAAATGTAAAAGTGCAAGAAGTGCCAATCACAGAATAACCATGTAAAATGATAAGACAAACTGCAAATATAGGCCATTACAGTTCAAATGTCATTCAATAGATTTAAAACCAGTCAACATAATGACATCCTGAATTAGGAAATTTAGGAACTCTAAGACTCCCTTGCTCTTGCTAGAAGGAGAGAAAGAGCAGGCTCACTTATCTCTGTAGACTAGAAGGGTGAGTACAATGATGCATCTCACATGGCACATTTTTGTTTGCAATATACTAAGACCTTGCAGCTATGATCTGACTCAGAAAAAGACCAAATTAAAAACAAAATACAAAACAAACAAACAAACAAAAAACCCAACAGTAAATAAAACCTATGTCCCAGGTCAAAGATTACCCTTTCTCCAGAACACTCATGTCTCATCTCAGTCCCACTCATAAATTTATAATGGAAAGCATATACAGGGATGCCTGGGTTGCTCATTCACTAAGTGCCTGCCTTAGGCTGTCATGATCCCAGGGTCCTGGGATTGAGCCCCGCATCAGGCTTCCTACTGAGCAGGAAGCCGGCTTCTCCCTCTCCCAGCCCCCCTGCTTGTGTTCCCTCTCTCACGGTGTCTCTCTCTGTCAAATAAATAAATAAAACCTTTTAAAAAAAAGCATATACATTATGTGTTATCTGAAGGCATTGCCAATTATCTGTGTTATCTTCAACTGATTAATTCAAATAGAGCACATACTCTGAAAAAACATCTACTAAATTCCATGGCTTTTAAGGACTTGACTACTTTGTCTCTCATGCCCCAGTAAAACTAGAATAACTGGATGGATAGATAAAACTCTTTTTTCTTTCTTTTTTATCCCTTTCTTCTTTCCTTCCTTCCTTCCATTCTTCTTTCCTTCTTTTTCCACTTTTATTCACATAGCTAATAATACTTAAGTGTTTACTATGTGTCAGGTACCGGTTAGGTGACAGGTACATGAAATAGACTTAAGCCCTGGCCTCTAGGATCTCATGGTCTATGAGGATATGCAGAATAGTAAATCTGTAATTATTACATAATGTGATAAGTACAAGGGTAGGTGAAATATGGGATGTTATATAAGCATAAAATTTGTACTGATCCAAAGTCAGAGAAAATAAAGTTAAAATCTGATAGATAAAAATGAGCTGGCCTATAGATTATTGTATGGTAAAATGCATTTTTAGTTTATCAGCTGAATGTTTTTGTTTAACTACAGAAAGTGAATTTGAGGAAGGTGACATGTTAAGACATTGTTGTAGTAGTTAATATATGAAACAATGGCAACTTGATCTAAGGTGGTGACATTGGGTATGAAAATAAATTGATAAATTAAAAATTTAATAAGAAGATAGAATCAACCTGATTCAGCAGTTGATAAAATGTAGGACATGAGGGAGAGGGAAGAATCAAAGATGACATCTAGATTATGAATTAGGCAATTAGATAGGGAGTGATAGCATTTGCTGGGACAGAGAATGCAGAACAGATTTGCTAGTAAGGATAAAGATGAGTTCAAATATGAATGTATTGTATGTGAAATGGTTGAGAAACATCCAGGTGGAGATGTTCAGTAAGCAACTGAGTATTTGGTCTGGAACCTAGGAGAAATATCTGGGATAAATGATAGAGATTTGAGAGTCATTAGTGGTGATAGCTATTCCAATATTGAAAGCATATGAGATAATCCATGGAGAATTTTTACAGTAAGAAAAAAAGACAAATGCCATATGATTTCACTCAAATGTGAAATTTAATAAACAAATGATCATGGGTTGGGGGAGAGAGAGGCAAACAAAAAAAAAAGACTTTTAACTATAGAGAACAAACTGGTGGTTATCAGAGGGGAGATGGGTGGGGGCAATGGGTTAAATAAATAATGGGGATTTAAGAGTACACTTGTGATGAGCACCGGATGTTGAATGGAAGTATTGAATCACTATATTATACATCTGAAAGTACTATTATGCTGTATGCTAACCAACTGGAATTTAAATAAAAACTTTAAAAAAAAGGAAAGAAGACCCAGTATACCAACATGGACCCAACTAATAGACTAGCCAATTTATAAGGGATGGCACATCAACATAATACATATTTTATCTGAATATTTATTTTGTTATTTACCAATTAATTAAATGAGCATTTATCAAGATCCTACTGTGGGTCATACATAAACAAGTGTAAAAATACATTTGCTGCCACCATGGTGTTAGAAAGTGGTCCAGTTTCATTATTCTGAATGTGACTGTCCAGTTTTCCCAACAACATTTGTTGAAGAGACTGTGTTTTTCCACTGGATATTCTTTCCTGCTTTGTCGAAGATTAGCTTACCATTTAGTTGTGGGTTCCTTTCTGTTTTATGTTCTGTTCCATTGATCAATGTGTCTATTTTTTCCATCAGTATGATACTGTCTTGATCACTAACACTTTGTAATACAACTTTAAGTCTGGAATTGTGATACCTCCAGCATTTCTTTTCTTTCTCAAGTTCGCTTTGGCTATTTGGGTTTTGTGGTGGTTCCATACACATTTTAGGATGGTTTGTTCTAGCTCTGTGAAAAATTCTGGTGGTATTTCAGTAGGGAATGCATTAAATGTGTAGATTTCTTTGAGTAATATAGGCATTTTCATAATATTTGTTCTTCCAATCCATGAGCATGAGATGTTTTTCCATTTCTCTGTGTCAACTTCAATATCTTTTATTAGTGAACTCTAGTTTTCACACAGGTTTTTACCTCTTTGGTTAGGTTTATTCCTAGGTATTTTATTTTCCATGCAGTTGTAAATGGGATCAATTCCTTGATTTCTATGTCTTCTGCTTCATTATATGTATATGGAAATGCAACAGATTTCTGTAGCTTGATTTTGTCTCCTGTGACTTTACTGAATTGGTGTATCAGTTCCAGCAATTTTTTGGTGGAGTCTTTTGGGTTTGTCTTCAAGTAATGAAAATTTGACTTCTTCCTTGTGGATTTGGATACATTTTATTTCTTTGTGTTGTCTGATTGTTGAGGCTAGAACTTCCAGTACTATGTTAAATAACCATGATGAGATTGGACAGCCTGTCTTGTTCCTGACCATAGAGGACAAGCTCTGAGTTGTTTCCCATTGAGAATATATTAGCTGTGAGGTTTTTTTTTTTCATATATATCTTTTATTATTTTGATGTATGTTCCATCTAACCCTACTTTGTTGAGAATTTTAATATTGAATGGCTGTTGTACGTTGTCAAGTGTTTTTTCTGCATCTATTGAAATAATCATATGGTTCTTATCCTTTCTTTTATTAATATGGTGCATCACATTGATTGATTTGTGAATTGATTGATTTGTGAATATTGAACTACCCTTGCGACCTATGAATAAATCCCACTTGATTGTGGTGAATAATTCTTTGAATGTAATGTTGGATTCAATTTTCTAATATTTTGTAGAGAATTTTTGCATCAATGTTCACCAGGGATATTGACCTGTAGTTCTCTTTTTCTATGGGTTCTTTGTCTGGTTTTGGAATAAAGGGTAATGCTGGCCTCATAGAATGAATTTGAATGTTTTCCTTCCTTTTCTATTTTTTGGAATAATTTTAAGAATAAAGTTCAGAAGAATATATATTAACTCTTTTTTGAATATCTGGTAAAAATCACCTCTGAAACCATCTTGCCCTTTTTTGGGGGGGGGGGAGATTTTTGAATACTGATGCAATTTCTTTGCTGATTATTGGTCTGCTCGTTTTTTTTTCAAAATTTCTTGCTGTTTTAGTTTTCATTGTTTATATGTTTCTAAGGAATTTATCCATTTCTTCCAGATTGTCCAATTTGTTGACATACAATTTTTCATAATATTCTCTTTTAATTGTTTTTGTGGTGTTGGTTATTTCTCCTCTCTCATTTTTGATTTTACTTATTTAGGTCCTTTCTCTTTGTGATAAGTCTGATTAGGGATTTATCACTTTTACTAATTTTTTCAAGGAACCAACTCATGGTTTCATTGATCTGTTCTATACTTTTTGTTTGTTTCTTCATTACTTATTCGTCTCCTTTAATCTTTATTTTTTCCCTTCTTCTGCTGGCTGTAGGTTTTGTTTGTTATTCTTTCTCTAGCCCCTTTATGTGTAGGTTAGGTTGTTTATTTGAGGTTTTTCTTGCTTCCTGAAGTTGGCCTGTATTGCTATATACTTCCCTCCTGTGACTGCTTTTGCTGCATCTTAAAGGTTTTGGACAGTCATGTTTTCATTTTCATTTGTTTCCATGTGTTTGCTTGTTTCTTTCTTTAATTTCTAGTTGACCCATTCATTCTTTAGTAACATGTCCTTTAAACCTCTATGTATTTGTGGTCTTTCCAAATTTTTCCTTGTTGTTGATTTCATTTCATAGTGTTGTAGTCAGAAAATAGGCATGGTATGATCTCAATCTTTTTGTATTTGTTCAGTCCTAGTTTATTACATAGTATGTGATCTATTCCAGAGAATGTCTCATGTGCATTCAAAAAGAATGTGTATTCTTCTGCCTCAGGATAAAATGTTCTGAAAATATCTGTTAAGTCCATCTGGTCCCATGTGTTATTCAAAGTAATTGTGTCTGTTGACTTTCTGGTTAGATGATCAGTCCAATGCTGTAATTGGGGTGTCAATATCCCCTACTATTTTTGCATATTATCAGTGAATTCCTTTGTATTTGAAATTAATAGTTTTATATATTTGGGTGCTCCCACATTGGGGGCACAAGTATTTACAATTGTTAGACCTTGTTGGATAGACCCCTTTATTATGATATAGTGCCCTTCTTCATCTCTTGGTACGGTCTTTGGCTTAAAATCTAGTTTGTCTGCAAAAAAATGGCTATCTGGGCTTTCTTTTGATGTCCATTTGCATGAGAAAAGTTTCCCCATCCCCTTACTTTTCAATGTGCAGGTGTTTTTTGGCTTATTTTTCTCTAGAGATTTTATGTATTTATTTGTCAGAGAGAGAGAGAGAGAGCAAGCAGGGGGAACAGCAGGTAGAGGCAGAAGCAGGCTCTTCACTGAGCAAGGAGCCTAATGCAGGACTTGATCCTAGGATCCTGGGATCATGACCTGAACTAAAAGCAGATGATTAACTTACTGAGACACCCTAGTGTCCTGTGTTTTTTTGGTTTAAAATGAACATCTTGTAGGCAGCATATAGATGAGTCTATATGATGCATTTTTATCTACTTTGACACCCTATTACTTTTGATTGGAGCATTTAGTGCATTTACATTCAAAGTAATTAGTGATAGATACATATTTACTGTATTTTATTATTTGTTTTTCATTGGTTCTGGAGATTTTCTCTGTTCCTTTCTAGTCTTTGTTACTTTTAGTCTTTCCTTCCCACACAAAGAGTCCCCTTTAATATTTCTTGTGGGGCTGATTTAGTGTTCACAAGCTCCTGATTTAGCGTTCACAAGCTCTTTTAGTTTTTGTTTGTCCGGGAAATATCTTCTATTTTCTCTATCAATAAGAAGTTTGAAGGTTGAAGTGGGGGCAGATGAAGAGTAGTTTGGAGAACATAGTGTATGAATACAGGGATAGATTTCATAAGGAAATTATAGGATGCAACTTTTCTGTTGCTTGTGGCTTAACTGCAGCTGCAACTTCCTTCCTAGTTCAGGATGAAAACTGTGCATATTCTTTTGATATTATACCTAAATTGAAGGTTATTGAGTGTAAGGAAACAAGGCCCTTGAGATATGTGTTCCTTAAAGACAGGAGTCTTGCCTCAAGTATGCCCCAACATTAACTATTCAGCAATCAACTCTGTGACCTTCATCCCATTATTGTTGTGCAACTCAGTAGTTGCAAATGGAAAAGTCTTCGGGCTCCTGTGAAGGAGGCATAATTTTTAGCAACTTACTTGAAAAACTAGTTTCAGCAACAGTGGATAATTCCAATGTGATATGACTTCTGATCCACCTGTACTTATTAATAACTACTAAGAGTGTCCATACTATATAGTGTTGAAAATATCATCGATGGAGTGTCATTTCTTTAAGGTTTATTCTCTTTAAAATGAAAATTCTCTAAAAAGATATAGCATTCAGAAGGTATTTCATTCCATTTAATAAGTATTTAATCATATTAATTTACTCTCAAACACAGGAGATGGAGGAAACAGGAAAAAATAAGTTACTTCAGTGAACGGATGAAAGCCTTAAGGTTAAAGTACTTCAGGATGCCAAAATAAACATAGCAGGAGAAAAAAAGGAAAAATATCTATTTCCTGTGGCTCCTGAATGTAGTAGATAATAGGGACATCTTTACCATAACTTTTAATCTCAAACATGAAAATAGATAGTTTGCTCAATAAAATTATTAAGATGATGTTCTCTAGACTCCAATTTTATTTTTAAAAGCGAATATTTAGAAATGTGTTTATAAAAAAATAATGTACTTGTATCTTAAAGTGTTTTTTTTTAATTTCTTTTCAGCGTAACAGACCTCATTGTTTTTGCACCACACCCTGTGCTCCATTCAATGCGTGCCTTCCATAATACCCACCACCTGGCTCCCCCAACCTCCCACCCCGCGCCCCCTTCAAAACCCTCAGGTTGTCTTTCAGAGTCTATAGTCTCTCATGGTTCATCTCCCCCTCCAATTTCCCTCAACTCCCTTCTCCTCTCCATCTCCCCATGTCTTCCATGTTATTTGTTATGCTCCACAAATAAGTGAAACCATATGAAAATTAACTCTCTCTGCTTGACTTATTTCACTCAGCATAATCTCTTCCAGTCCTGTCCATGTTGCTACAAAAGTTCGGTATTCATCCTTTCTGATGGAGGCATAATACTCCATAGTGCATATGGACCACATCTTCCTTATCCATTCGTCTGTTGAAGGGCATCTTGGTTCTTTCTACAGTTTGGCGACCATGGCCATTGCTGCTATAAACATTGGGGTACAGATGGCCCTTCTTTCCACTAAATCTATATCTTTGGGGTAAATACCCAGTAATGCAATTGCAGGATATAGGGAAGCTCTATTTTTAATTTCTTTAATTTTATTTTTATTTTTTTTTATTTCATTTCTTTTCAGCGTAACAGAATTCATAGTTTTACAACACACCCAATGCTCCATGCAATGTATGCCCTCCATAATACCCACCACCTGGTTCCCACAACCTCCCACCCCCGGCCCCTTCAAAACCCTCAGGTTATTTTTCAGAGTCCATAGTCTCTCATGGTTCATCACCCCCCCAATTTCCCTCAACTCCCTTCTCCTCTCCATCTCCCCATGTCCTCCGTGTTATTTGTTATGCTCCACAAATAAGTGAAACCATATGATAATTGACTCTCTCTGCTTGACTTATTTCACTCAGCATAATCTCTTCCAGTCCCGTCCATGTTGCTACAAAAGTC
>PISX010028225.1:0-10174 GCA_004024625.1 Mellivora capensis
ACAAAAGGATATAACTTTAGTAATTGACAGAACAAGTCAGTGGAGATATAGAAGCCAAACAACATTATCAAATAAACTGACATAACTCACATTAATAGAACATGCTGTCTAACAATGGCAGAAAACATTTCTTTCAAATGTACAAGGGACAGTCACTGAGATACAATATATTCTGGAATACAAAACAAATTCCAACAGATTTAAAAGAACTAGAATCATGTAAAGCATGTTCTCTGACCACATTAGAATTGAACAAGAATCGTTAACAGGATGATATCTGGGGGGGGGGGGAAATGTGAATATTTAGAAAATCACAAGCACACTTCCTTGGTCACCTATAGATCAAAAAAGAAATTACAGGTAAATTTTGTTATTTTTCAAATATTTATTTATTTATTTTAGAGAGGGAGAGAGAAAGAGAGGGAGTGTGAGCAGGGAGAGGGATACAGGGAGGAAGGACAAGTAGAGTTCATGCTGAGTATAGAGTTCAACTCAGGGCTTGACTCCACTACCCTGAGATCATGACCTTAGCAGAAATCCAAATTCAGATGTCCAACTGCCTAACTGAGCTACCCAGAAGACCCTACAGGTAAGTTAAAAGACAAACAAATGCTTTGTGACCAAATAAAAATTAAAGAGACAGTGCTTACAGAGCTTATAGCCTTTTATGCTTATATAAGAAAATGAGAAAGAAAATCAGTGATAAGTTTCCAGCTTGACAAACCATGAAAAAGAGGAGGAAATTAAAGCCAAGGTAAGGATAAAGAATAGAAAGCAATTACATGGAAAAACATAAAACAATAAAGAATATTGATAAAGTAAAAAGCCAGTTTTTTAAAGAATAAAATTGATACAACTCTAGCCAGACTGATCAAGAAAAAGAGATTATAAAAATTATCAGTATCAGGAATGAAATAAGTGATACCACTACAGATCCTATAATTTTAAAAAGGATAATAAAGAGATATTATTAAGAGTTTTATGCCAGTACTGTTGACAAATTATATGAAATGGGTAAATTCCTTAGAGGGGAAAAACTACTAAACTATTTAGGAAGAATTATCTCCACTTTTATCAAAGAGCTTGAAGTTTTAGAAAAATCTCTTCTCATAAAGAAAACTCCAGGCCCATATAGCCTTACTGAATTCTATTAAACATTCAAGGGAGAAACCAATTCTACACAAAGTGTTCTAGAAAATAGATTATAAGTAATCATTTTCCTACTCATTCCATTAAGCCAAACCAGACATTACTAAAAGAAACCTTTCAGATCTGTACCTTTCATGGGCATAGACACAAAAACTCCTGACAAAAGATGACAAAATATTAGCAATATGATCCTACCTATATATAAAATAATAATGTATCATGACCACATGCAGTTTATCCAGGAATGCAAGGTTGTTTTTTCAATGAAAAACAATCATACAATTCATCATATTAACAGATTAAAAGAAAAAAATTAAATCATAAAATGATATCGGTAGATGAAGAAAAAGCATATGACAAAATTCAACATCTAGAACTCATTGAACTTAATAAGAGGTATCCAATAAAAAGGTAGTATATTATGTAATGGCAAAAGTTGAAATAATTTTTTTTCTAAGATCGATAATGAGGCATGGCTGTCTAAATTTACTATATCTTTTCAGTTTTTACTAGAGCTCTTAGGCAGTAATATAATACAAAACAATTTAAATTAAAATAAGATAAAATGCATATATATTGCAAAGGACAAAATAAAAGTCTTTACAGATTATATCCTTAAGGAATTTATGAAGAAGCTATTAGAACTAAAAAGTGATTTTATCAAGTTTCTAGGATTTTATCAAGAAATCAAGAAATTTTATCAAAAACATTCTGGTAAATATTTTTTTAAAACAACTATTTTCTACATATTAATAACATATATTAATGAGAGTGTATATATTCAAAAGTACTAATAGCTAGAGTAAGTACTTGTACATCCAGTATTTTTATCATCATATCCGCTGTCTTCTGATGCTGTGCCATGTAATTAGAAGAGATTCGCAACTGCAGGGAAGAAACTTAACTTAGGTGTGGACAATTGCTCATGTGAGATGGACATTCATTTTTATCTTTGTTTTAATTTCAGTCTTCAGGGCAAAAATCATGTTTATATTGCTCAACAACAAATAAAAACTTACAATTCACTAACCATGTTTTATTTTCCTATTGCTACTATAATAAATTATCACAAATTTAGTGGCTTAAAATAACATAAATTTATTATATGATAGTTCTAGAGGTTCAAAATCCAAAATCAGTTCACTAGGCTAAAATGAAGTCATTGGCAAGCCTGTATTTTTTCTGGGATCTCTATGGGAGAATGTGTTTCTTTGCCTTTTCCAGCTTCTAGGGGCTGCCTGCATTCTTTGGCTCATGTCCCCTTACTCCAACTTCAAAGTCAGAAGTGTAGCATCTTTCCTTCTTTCTATTACACCTCCTCTTTTTGGCCTCTGATCCTCTTTCCTCTCTCTTAGGATTCTTAGGATCACATAGGGTCCACCCAGATAATCCAGGATAATCCTCCTATTTTAAGATCCTCACTTAATCAAATCTCCAAAGACCCTTCTATCAGGTAAGGTAACATTTTCACAACACCCAGGAACTAGAATGGGGGCATCTTTAAAAGTCATTATTCAGCTTACTAGAGTTCACTCTCTGAGCTCCAAAGATTCAAATTCCAACCAACATGAAAAGAGGTTCACCCCATCCCAAGGTCTCAAAAATCTCAATACATTCAACAATAGCTCAGGTCCAAAATCTCATCTAAGCCTCATCAGCTCAGAAGTCCCAAATCTCATCATCTAAATCAGGTATGTATGAGATGCTTGGAGTAACCCATTCTGGGGCACAATTCCTCTCTATCTTTAAACCTATGAAACAAGTTGTCTGTTTCCAGAATACAATGGCTGGGTAGGATATGATTATAGTTGTAGACATTCCCATTCAGAAAAAGAAGAGAAAGAAAAGAAAAGAAGGGAAAGGAAAGGATAGTAAAAGAAAAGATCTGTACCTTCTTTAGCAGGTAAAATTAACCTGCTCTAATAATAATAATAATAATAATTTTTAATTAAAAATAGTTACTAGTTCCAAGCCATTTTGAAATCCCAGGAGATGGACTCTATTATTTTACAAGGACTGGGTATAATCTTCTGTGGCTTATGGCTCCATTATTTGGGCTACAGTTCATCTCTTGGAGTCATCCTACCCTTTAAATGAAGAGTAATATGTGTTTACAAGTTAGTAGTTTTACAATCTTGTTTCCTGCCTGTAGCTTTTTAGAAGTTTGGCAGTCTTCTTCCATTTTGTCCTCTCTTTGTTCCTTTCAGTACCAATGATCAGTGTTTCGCTCGTATAACATTTCCAGAAACTCATGAGTCTCAAGTATCTGTCATAGGAATTCCTTCTATTAGACAAGAGGCTCATCCTGGAAAACTACCTACTGTTTCAGCTTCTGACAAGAAGACTAAGGAGATCTGTGAGTCACATGCCTGATCATTTCAAAGAACCTTCTGTGTGAGTTGATACTCAGAGCTCTTGCTATTTCCGAGGTGCTAGCAAAGGGCTGTCCAGCTACATTTGGTTTTCACTCCAGAGCATCTTTTTGTGACAGTGAATTTCCTAATGTTAACTTCTTTGCAAAGCTGAGAATTTCCCTCATCATCAAGTCTTCATTCTCTCTCTTTCTCTGTCTTTTTTCTCTTAAGAGAAAAGAGAAACCCATCTTTCTTCCATCTCTTTTCATGTAGCATTTTGGAATAAGCAGCAAAAAGAACCCAGATCACACCTTCAACACTCTAGAAATCTCAGCTGAGTATCCAAATTCATTATTTTCCAGCTCTGCATTCCACACAACTGAAAGCCACGAGTGAGTTAAATTTTCTGCTATTGTATAGCAGGGAAGTCTTTTCCTTCAACTTGCAATAATCTGTTCCTCATTTCCCTCTGAGCACTCACCAGCAGTGCCTTTAAATGTATGTTTATACCAACTTTCTTGTTACAGTAATATATTTATTCTCTAAGAAAATAGAAGCTCCTTCTATTGATTTCTCCCTTTTTTTCTAAGCCCTCACCTGCAGCATCTACCAAAAGTCTATTCAAAGCAAAGTATCTACACAGAAGCAGATACCAGACAGGAGAGGAGACGCTGCATTGCCGGCTTTGAAGGTAGAGGAAGGGGCCACATTCTTTAACCAAGGAATAAAGATAGCTTCTAGAAGCTGGAAAATGCAAGGAAATGGATTCGTCCCGAGAATGTCCAGAAGGAATATAGCCCTGTTGACACCTTGATTTTAGCCCAGTGAAACTGATTTCAGATATACAACCTCCATAAATCTAAGGTAATAAATTCATATTGTTTTAAGTCTCTAATTCTGTGATTCATTATAGTAGTAATAAGCAACTAATATAGTTCACGCATTGTTCTATAATGTATGTGTTCTATGTGTCCTATGATGTATTATGGTCTAACATAGGTTTTGCCTCTGCTAAGCCACGTAACTCTATAAATGGTTCTGGGAGTCCCCTTGCAGGATTTGAAGGGAGGGTGTGGAAAGAGAAAGAAAATAGTCATTAATACA
This sequence comes from Mellivora capensis, assembly GCA_004024625.1. Taxonomy (NCBI): domain Eukaryota; kingdom Metazoa; phylum Chordata; class Mammalia; order Carnivora; family Mustelidae; genus Mellivora; species Mellivora capensis. Next base: position 4,608 of record PISX010028225.1, read on the forward strand.
ATAATAGCATAGGCTCAAGGAGCAGACTTCCTGTGTTTGAATCTCACATGCATTTCATCTTACCCATGTGGCAACATTCTGTTACTTAGTTTTTCTATGCTTTAGTTGTCAGATATGTAAAATGGCGATAATAATTATTCTTACCTCATGAGTTTTGTTTAAATGAGATAATCTCTGTAGAGTATTTAGCACAGATTAGATACACAGTAAGCATGCAAGAAGTTTAGGTAATTTATTCTTCCACTTATTACTGTTTTTTGTTTAAACACTTATTTAACAAAAAGTTACTATATAACATGTACTCCTGCACCAAACTAGAGATAAAGGGGAAAAAAGCTTGCAATCCAAATGGATATGAGAGATGATTGATTGGTATAACTGTTTTCATAGATACATAAACATTAGTACAAAAATGTAGTAGGTGAGGAGACTGGAAAAGAGGAAGCATCTCAGCATCCAAAGGTAGGGGAAGGCATGAAGTTCAGACAGAGAAAAGCATCTCAGGGAGATTTAAATGATGGAAATAAATTTGAAAGATCTCCTAGACCTATTCCATCCTTGTTTTGTTCGAAAACACAGAGCAAAGTTATTTCACTTGTAAAACTGGGCTCCAAATTTGTAAGTATGTTTATAACATTTCACAATAGTATAGAAATAAATTAACAAGTCATCCTATATGAATGCTAAGAGAAAGAGTTTACATTTATTAAATTCCAGCTACTTTACTTATTTATTTTTTAAGATTTTATTTTTAAGTAATCTCTACACCCAACATGGGGCTTGAACCCACAACCCTGAGATCAAGAGGCACACACTCCACCGACTGAGCCAGCCAGGCACCCCTGTTATGTTTCAGGTACTTTAAATATGATATTTTGTTGGTCACTCTATCTTCCTGAAATAAGAATTATTGCTACAATTGAGGAAATGATGGTGCTAAAGTGTAGATTTGAATGCAGATCTATGAGTTTCCATGGTACTATAGTATTATCTGTCATCTTTTTTGCAGCATCAGGATTTCCTTTGAGGAATTCTTTATCATTCTAAATAGCAGATATCTAGCTGTAGACATCACTGAACACAATAAAGGAGTTGACATTCAATTTGTGTCAAGAACAACGCTCCTTAAAATCTTCAGAATTTCAGTTAGGATTTATTTATTTAATTATAAAGAGAATGGATTATGAAGCACTTGCATTTCTAAAAACAATTAATCCAGAGAGGAAGAAATTAGAATCACAAAAGTAGAGACACAGTGGCTATAGGCCTGGTTGTTCTTGAGTTTACTGAAGGACTCTCTCAGCCCATTTAAACCTCTTAACCTTGACTGTCTACTAACCAGGAAAGAAAAATCAGAGTAAGGAGTTTATTTCAAATGGAGGATAGATAATTAGCTATATTTTTTGATGAGGGAAACCCAGACATTATCAATGAAATGGAGATTTATTTTTAAGTGAAGTAGAAACTGGAGTTGCCCCTGGCGTGGAGGTGAAAGACAAGAATATGAGAAGTGAACAAGATGCAGGAACTGTCCCTGAGTGAAGATGGTGCTTATGGTAAAAATACATTTTAAATTATGCAATAAATAACCCCTGATGGGGGCGCCTGGGTGGCTCAGTGGGTTAAGCCTCTGCCTTCAGCTCAGGTCATGATCTCAGGGTCCTGGGATGGAGCCCCTCATCGGGCTCTCTGCTCAGCGGGGAACCTGCTTCCTCCCTCTCTCTCTGCCTGCCTCTTTGCCTGCTTGTGATCTCTGTCTATCAAATAAATAAATAAAATATAAAAAAAAAACCCTTTATGAATGTTGTCGTGATTTTTGTCCTTTGCATGCCATGTACCACGTCTAGGTGTATGAGTCCTCAGTCTTGACTTTCATGCTGAAGCTGTCTCCAAACCATGTCAAATGTTAAGTCTCAGGGATCCTATTAACTAAAGTTTTCATGATTCCATTTTACTTATTTATCAAATAATCTAATTTTCATGGGGGTATAAATAAAAAGTGGTTTCAGTTGTTTCTACAATCACTTTATTTAACCATAATTTGCTGTTCCTCCTATTCCTGTTACTAAATATTTTATATAGATTTTCCAGCTCTTTTGCTCTGTTAGGTTCTAAAAAGCACAGTTCAATTTAGTCCAGGCTACAGCTTTGATTTCAAACCCCTTTTAAAGCCTTTTTCCCCCCTTCTTTTTTACTAGCTCTAGATGGTGTTATCATCCTTTTTTTAGTTGTTATCTGTTGTAGGGTGTCCATGCTTATTGTCCAGTGGAGGACATGAGTGGGTGGATTCCTAGGGACCCCTTGAACAAGGTGTCTCTGCTGCACTGGCACCAGATTAAGGAGGAAGATTTTTTTTTTTTTTCCCAAGACCATCTTGCATGAAAGCTTTCTTGAGTACAAGCTCTGCTACCTTCTGTAGATACCCCTTTACCTATGCCACTCTACCACTGTTCTGTACTGCATCCTTATACTAAATAGAGCAGATCAACAAATCTGCTGCCTGAGTGGGCATCCACCATTGGTGGGTGGGGAACGAGACAGCAGTGTCTGTCCTTGCAGCAATCTCCTATCTTTATAAATTGTTCCTCAGGAAGGACCAACCCTTGACTTGTACTTGTGATAAAAGCAGAAGCTCTTTCTCTTCAGGGGTGGGAGTTGGGTAGTCAAAAATTGTAGGCAAGTACCAGGAGAAAACCATAGAAAATTGAAATTTAAGAGAAGTATGATATGGGAAGATCTGCTTTGGAGCCAAATAGACCTGGATTGAAATTCTTGGTCCTTCCCCCTCTGTGTTAGGATGATCAGATCATGCATCCTCCGGAAGCCTTTACCTCTCCATGTATCAAATGGGATTTCCTGCCTCAGAAAGAGCTGATTGGAGATTTCAATGTAGTAACACCTACAAAAAGGCTGAGGGTAGTTCCTGTCAACACGAATAAGCTTCCTTCTTTTAGGAGTAGCCTCAGCCTTTTTTCACAGTCTGTATGTGTCCTCAGACTGCTTTCTCTCCAGATGTCCCAAAGGAGCTATTCTATATCTTGTTCACTTTCCTAAATCTTCTGTTCTTCTACCTAAACCATCTGAGCTGAGAGAAGAGCTTATCAGGCATTTAACTCTCAACTTCCCATCTTTCACATAAACAAAGCGTCTAGAGGCGCCTGGGTGGCTCAGTGGGTTAAGCCTCTGCCTTCAGCTCAGGTCATGATCTCAAGGTCCTGGAATCGAGTCCCACACCGGGCTCTCTGCTAGGCAGGGAGCCTGCTTCCTCCTCCTCTCTCTCTCTCTGCCTGCCTCTCTGCCTACTTGTGATCTCTCTCTGTCAAATAAATAAAATCTTTAAAAAAAAGCATCTAATGTACATTTTTAAAAACTAATTTTTCTTCTTTTTCAAAAGCCAATCCTACCCCCAACCCTCTCACTGCCTGTATATTCAATTTCTCCTTTTTCCCCAGACCTATAAAAAGGCTGAAGCCCTTCCCATCTTAAAAACAAAAGCAAGAAAACACTGAAACAGCAAACACTTTTTTTTTTCAGTCTTTCATTCTCCTCTGGCTACATCCTACAACTTTCATTTCTTTTCAGACAAACATCATAAAAGAGTTATTTGCACAAGATGTCTCTGCTTAATTTCCACTCGCGTCAATTTGTAGTTTGACTTCTACTTTTCCTATGTTGTTCAAAAGCAGCATTATTGGAGGCATGGAAAATTAACATTTCCAAGATTCTACTAATTCTCAACAGTCCCTCTTACTCCCCTCACACACAAAAAGAAGAAATCAATTACCCTGTAATGATCTTCAGTGCATTGTGCTCCATCAACCCAGGTGTCTATGCTCAAACCCTTGGTATCCTTTAGTTCCTCTTCTCCGTTCATTGGCCTTCATCCAATCTATCAACCATTTATCTCTGAATAACTCTTCAATTTACTCTCTGTTTTCTCTCACGTAACTATTTTTATTTTTTGTGTGTGAGGGAGAGAGAGCATGTGCATGTGAGAGGGAGAAGGGGGAAGGACAGAGGGAGATAGCGGGAATCCCAAGTGGGTTCCACACACACTGTGGAGCCTGATGTGGGGCTCCATCTCACGACCCTGAGATCATGACCTGAGCTGAAATCAACAGTCAGGTGCGCAACCGACTGAGTCACCCTGGTGCCCCTTTCACTTAACTATTTTAACTGCTTCCTATCAATATGTCTGTACTTCTACTTCTCAGCCTTGTCCCTGCTGCTGTCTTCTTGTAGACTATATTTCTTTTTTTTTTTTAAGATTTTATTTATTTATTTGATAGAGATCACAAGTAGGCATAGAGGCAGGCAAAGAGAGAGAGAGGGAGAAGCAGACTCCCTGCTAAGCAGAGAGCCTGAGGCGGGGCTTGATCCCAGGACCCTGAGATCATGACCCGAGCCGAAGGCAGAGGCTTAACCCACTGAGCCACCCAGGTGCCTCTAGACTATATTTCTTATAGGATAAAACCAAGCCATGTTAGCCTGCTATCTCTTCCTCACTCAACCCTCTCTTCAGCTGCTCCACTAGAAACTAAGTTCCAGCCACTGAACAGCACTCTCTTTCAGGCCAGCATGACTTAACACTTACATAATCCTCTGTCCTTTGCCCTTCCAATGTAATTTTGGCAGCCACTCAAATACAGGTGGAGTTTATTTTCTCTCTTCTTAAATCTAGAAGAGCCTGTGTCTTGCTTTAGCTAATGGAATGTGACAGAAGTAATGGTTTATCTTCTACACCTAGGCCATGAGAGAGATCTTGCATGCTTCAGCTCTCTCTAGTACCACTATTAACACCCATGAGTAAATTTGGCCTAGCCTGCTGGACGGTGAGAGGCCCCATGGAACATAGACTAATAATCCCAATGGATGCCCTCCTGGACCAGTCAAATGATTGATCAGCTGAGGACAGCCGCATGGGGGCTTTAATCAGATCAATAGAAATGATCATCTGATCCAAAAAATTTTAGAGCTACAGGAATACTTCTTGTTTTTAACCACTAAATTTTGCAGTGGTTAGTTATGCCAGAATAGCTAACTGATATACCTTGTCAAATTCACACTGGTGCTGAAAATTATCTAACTGAAGGGTATATATTCCATATAAGAAATATCTTTTTTTAAAAATTTTTGATTTTTTAAATTTCATTTCAGCGTAACAGTATTCATTGTTTTTTCACCACACCCAGTGCTCCATGCAATATGTGCCCTCCCTAATACCCACCACCAGGCTCCCCTAACCTCCCACCCCCCCCACCCCTTCAAAACCCCTCAGGTTGTTTTTTAGAGTCCATAGTCTCTCATGGTTCCCCTCCCCTTCCATTTTCCCTCAAATCCCTTCTCCTCTCCATCTCACCATGTTCTCCATGTGATTTGTTATGCTCCACAAATAAGTGAAACCATATGATAATTGACTCTCTCTGCTTGACTTATTTCACTCAGCATAATCTCTTCCAGTCTGTCCATGTTGATACAAAAGTTGGGTATTCATCCTTTCTGATGGAGGCATAATACTCCTTAGTGTATATGGACCACATCTTCCTTACCCATTCACCCGTTGAAGG
>PISX010028225.1:10274-21962 GCA_004024625.1 Mellivora capensis
GGGTACAGATGGCCCTTCTTTTCACCACATCTGTATCTTTGGGGTAAATACCCAGTAGCGCAATTGCAGGGTCATAGGGAAGCTCTATTTTTAACTTCTTGAGGAACCTCCACACTGTTCTCCAGAGTGGCTGCACCAACTTGCATTCCCACCAACAGTGTAAGAGGGTTCCCCTTTCTCCACATGCTCTCCAACACACATTGTTTTCTGTCTTGCTAATTTTGGCCATTCTAACTGGTGTGAGGTAGTATCTCAATGTGGTTTTAATTTGAATCTCCCTGATGGCTAGTGATGATGAACATTTTTTCATGTGTCTGATAGCCATTTGGATGTCTTCATTGGAGAAGTGTCTGTTCATGTCTTCTGCCCATTTTTTGACATGATTTTCTATTTTGTATGTGTTGAGTTTGAGAAGTTCTTTATAGATCCTGGATATCAACCTTTTGTCTGCACTGTCATTTGCAAATATCTTCTCCCATTCTGTGGGTTGCCTCTTTGTTTTGTTGACTGTTTCCTTTGCTGTGCAGAAGCTTTTGTAACTTTTGCATACTACTGATATTTTCTCTTTTTTAAAAACTATTTTATTTAGATATGATTGATATGCAATAATCTGTACATATTTAATGTGTACCACTTAAGGAGTTTGGAGCGAAGTATACATTGTTGTAACTACCATCACAATCCATGACATAAAAATACCCATTGTGTCCAAAAGTTTCTTTAAGCCCTCTTTATTTCTTATTATTATTAGTGATAAGGGGACTCAACACAAGATTTAATGTTATAGGAAGCTTTTATACACACACACACACACACACACACACACACACACACACACACAGTATTATTACCTATAGGTCTTAGGATATTTTCTTGACAAATGTTTTCCACTGCTGAAATCTTACTATTTTTTATCTCTTCAGAATACAATTTTGGGTTGTTATTACCTTCTATTTTCATTCAGATCATTGTAGAATCCTGTTAATTATTTCTTCTTTTTGTCCTACAGTTAAAACCATTTGTTCAATTTTAGGATAAATTTCATCCTGGCAAATATAATGTTTTGCCTCTCTGTTTTTAATCACTCTCTTTTCTGTTGTAAAGGCTCTCCTTGCCCTCCTCTCTTGACCACTTATGCTTTGCTAAGCCTCTCCAATGTGTTCAAATTCTTGCCTTGTATGTCTTATCTGGTCTACTTCAGAGATCTTATTTCTATTTATTTTTCTTTGCCAATGTCATAATAAATAATATCATAAGTCTATTCTGTCTTTCCCTTTCCTAGATCCCTTCCTCTATGTTTCAACACACATTATCCCTTTCTCTCTGGATCCATCTGCTAAGAGACCAGATCTTTTTCTAATGCTTTTTGAAAAATGTGTCTTCAATGAATATATTTATCCTATACAGAATGCCTGAGACCTGATTTGTATCTTTTAGCTATATTAGTTCTCTTGTGTATTTTGTATGAATTGCATTATCTGAGTACTTACTTGCAGCTACATAACTCAGATTCTATTTCCCCATACATTTCATGATTCTGCTTTAAGGCTCACAATCAATCACTGAAAAGAAAAGCTACATTGCACAGCTACAACTTGTACATGCAGAGTCAGGTTCATAAGAATTAAAGAGCTCTGCGGAATTGAAGATATACAATATAAAGTAGGGAAAACACGTGTGGGGCATAATGGTCCATGTTGTCATTCCCTATTAAACTTTGTTCATATTTTCCCCCTGCTGAAGTTAATATTAGATACAGTGTGAATCATATTTATTAACTAGCACACACCAAAAATTGCTAAGGACTCATAAGCTATGATCTTTACAGTATCCAGAAAGATGAGACAGGACAATTAGATAATTCTACATGTAATACTATGCTAAGAGATTGGACACCCAAGAGGACAGTTTGGATGCTATAAAATGTATAGGGACCTCAAGAAGAATACTGAAAAGAACAAAGGTTCTGGGGACAATTACTGTTGCGAAGGAGATCCTAGCGATAATTGTTATTGTAACATCTTTTTAACAGGAGAAATTACGTCAGTGAGTTTTGGATCTCAGAGGCTGAGGAGGAGATAACTCTTGCTTCTGATTACCAGGACATTATGATGGAAGGTACTATAGGGATTTGGAATGAAAAATGACTAGCAGAGGTTCTGATTCTTTTTAGCTGATGGGAATCTCAACAAATGTCTTGCAAGTCTGGCTTTCAGTTGTACTCTAGAGAGTGGGTTAGGGGTGAGGGTAAAAGGAAATAGATGAGTGCTGGAATGGACTCCCTGGTTCGCATATAAGAAATGCTCTTACAATTTATAGTTTTTATATTAAGTTATTGTACACAAAGTGATTTATTTTGAGAAAGCAGTATGGTTGGATAATATCTTTGACTTATACTTACCTGCTTCTTACTGGTACCTAAGAATGGAAAGGAAATTTGTATTAAACTGAGGAAGTTAAAATTTCATGAAAAAATAATAAATTTAAATCAAATTATGTAAATAAAAACAATCATTATTTTATTTTCATGAAAAAACTTAAGTCAAATTCTAGGTGGAGGGGAAGTGATAGGAAATAATAAAGAATTTATTTGGTTGATATCAGGGTTGAAAATATCATTAACATCAGTATTGGTTTGTAGGCAAAAAGGAGGCTTTATTAAGTTTTAAATCATAGTGCATTTCCCCAAATTCTCAAATTAAAATAACTGCAATAGATAGCTGAGATTTAATACTATCACTAACAGTGAAAAGATGAAGCCCATGTCATCACGGTAATCTAAAACTGAGTAAACAAAATTAGGAATAAGGATTCTATTGCTCTAAGTGATAATTAGGGTTTCTGCATTTTGATTACTCAGTGAAAAATTGAAAATAAGGGGTAGCACAGCTTTGGAAGGACCTAAAAAAAATTACAAATAATGAAAATGCTTCTGGTAGGACAGCAAATTATGTTTTCCAGTTCTTGTTCCTCTTGACCTCAGAGTTCCTTAGGTCTTCATTCTCCTTCCTGCTCACTTCTTCATACCTGGATCCTTCAATTCCCTGAATCTTACCAATCTCTTGCTCTACTTCCTTCCTGTCAAAACAGAATAGTCTTGACTTCTGCATATTCCCTGTCCTCTTCCTTGGCTAATGGATGGGAGAGAGTTCATCTATTTCTCTGCCTAAGGGAATACATTCCAATTTTAGCAAGGGCCTTCAAATGAGAAAATTTTGTAACTAAAAAAAAAAAAAAAGACAAGTGTGACGATGGGAAAGGATGGTTTCCAGCAGTGTCATGCAAATCAGTGATTGATTGATTGATTGATTGATTTTTTGCCATTGGTGAAAAGTGAGGCTTTGGGATGTCTCTCAATTTAGAACTCCTGGAAGCAGTTGCTGCTCTGTAACCTGTAAGCCTGGCTTCTACCATGTCTCTAGTAAACTTCTCTGAGAGGTACAACAGAAGTCTGTGGACTTCAGATAATGTCAGGGTAGAATGATCATCTAGTATTTAATATAGACCACGATGTCATTTAAAACCTAACAAAAAATAACTCTATAAAGAGCATATTCAAGCTAATAACATCTTTTGGACACATAGAAAGTGACTCAATGGGATGAATTAGACCAGGGAAGAGGTCATTTCTAAGCCTAAAGTAATAAAATATGATTTGTGTTGTCTAAACTTTATAAAGTTTATAAACTTTAAAAACTTTATAAAGTGACCTTACATGCAACAAAGCAGTTTGATGTAGGGGCTGGTCTTTGACAGAATGACTTTTAAAAGAACTGGGATAAGCTGTTGTGTTAACACTAGTTCACTTGCAAGAGTCCGAAGACATCACTGCTTCTTGAATGGTCGTTTAGTCTGTTTCTTCTGGCTTCCATTTTTGGTATTTTAAAAACATTTTAATATATCACTTATATTCACTTTTGTAGAGGCAGACAAGGTAGTGAAACTTGACAATAATACCCAAATTCTAGCAAAGAGCTAAATTTCAGTATCCTAATTTATATAGGCATAGGATTCACATTAATGTAGATTCATAATTTTTACTTCAATCTACAACTATCTTTATTGACAAATGAATTAAATATTGTCTCCTCTCTCTCTTCCTCCTAACAGACCTACATGTTCAAAGGCCATGTTAAATCCCCAGGAAAGGTCAATGCTTAAGAGTTTGTAGGTGTTAGTGCTGGTGTTAAAACAGGACCCCAAGAAATTAACTACATTGTTAAAATGTCTCAGTGATTAAAGCAAACATCTAAGTGAAAGTATTTATAGGTCCTACTGATGAGTTTAGCAGTGTTTCAAATATTCATGTTTTTTACCTGTAATGTTAAGTAAAGTTTACTAAATAAAAGTCTTACAAAATCATTCTCAATCACTGTGATCTAAACTAAGTCTTCATCTTGTGTCAGTTAAAACATCCTCATACTTTATATCACAATTATTTTGATATTTTCTGCTTTAAGAAAGCTAATATAAACATATATACATTTCAGGATAATTGTCCACATTTATAAAAGCTATTTCATAAAAAGACTCATGATCACATTCTTTGAAATGACATGCTCTTTCAGCACACCTAAGTGCTGGTTTACACATCATTAACTACTTGACAGAGAGGAAAAGGTTGGAAACAGAAGAGAGAAATTTAGAACTAATGTAATGGAGTCACCAATAATTGAATATAAAAACAAACCCTAGCTGAAATTTATAAAGTAAGTCAACGAGAAAATATGTTTTTAGTAGCTGGACAATTTTAGAACCACATCAGTGATATGAGGCAAAATAGCCTTTCAATTTATCTTATTAAACTAATTTGAGGTAGATAGGTTTTGAAATTTTTCTTAGATATCCTCAAGTCAGCACAAAAGCTGACTGTAATTTTTTCATTGCATAATTGTCAGCAACATCAAATTCAGAGGTATGAGTTGTTATAGATGCCTATGGCAACTTAATACTCCTACAATCACAGGGCTGGGAAACACAGATTGATAGCACACACCGGCTATCATCAACATGCAGACTAATGAACAGGGCCATATCCACCAGGGAACACTAGAACAAAGACCAGTTGAGCATTTTAATTGCTAAGTTGCTGCTAAGTCTCAATTCTCCATCAATCTCCATCCATTATGACCACTGATGCATAGCAGACATTAAGAGAAAAACAATAACATAATGATTCATAAGTGCTAGGGTGCAAACGAATGGTTAGCTTTGGGAAAATCTTGGCTGTGATTATTTTGTGACTCAAAAGATCTGACACATTATTTCTAATTTAATTTGTTCCCTGGACCTGCCCTGCCCATATTTAATAAGTTGGTTTTAATGGAACTAATAGCACAGCAAAGGGTAGTTGAACAGGGTTTTCCCTAGCTACCTCAACATAGGTTTGAATAGTTCCTTTAACTAACTTAGAAAAAAGTCACAGCCAGAGAAATTAAAAATGAAAAAGGACTTATGAAATCATCTAACATATTGTCATTTTGTGAGGGCAAGATTTTCTAACAGTATGATCATGTATCACTTGTAGAATTATAACTAGGTACATTCGATGCCTGTTGTCTTTATTTTCATTAATGTTGACAGCTCAGTTCAATCTTGGGGTTTTAAATAAATCTCTAGAAGTTGACCTGTATGCAATCCATAAGAGTGTTTCCATAGCTGGGAGGAAATTTCCCATAGCTGCTTTATAAAGTAAAAAAGTAATTATGATGTAGGTGCAGCACTGTATTGGAAAATGTGCATGGGCTCCTCTAATCCTTACAACAAATTTTTGACATTGATAATATTCTCATTTCTTTTATAAGGGAAATAGCTAGAGCTTGGTGACTTTCCCAAGTCACATTGCCCTTGAACAGTGAAACTAGGGTACAAACACAGATCATTCTGATTCTAAAATTTAGCCATTTTCTCTACATCTTACTAGAACCTAGACATTAAGTTTGGGCTGACTTCTCTGGGACAGTCTTACTAATCCATGAAGTTAGAAATCTTTAGTATTCTTACAAATTATACACACAAAATATCAACCTACTATCTTCTGAGTGATGTTATATGCAGGAAACTTTCACTCCAGCGAAGCCATCTCCCTCTCTCTTTCTCATGAGGGAGTGTGGAGTAGCAGAGGGAGAAGAAAAGAGAGAATCTTAAGCAGGCTCCGTGCTCAGTGCAGAGCCTGACGCAGGGCTCAGTCTCACAACACTGAGATCATGACCTGAGCCAAGCCAAGAGTCCGATCTTTAACGTACTGAGCCATCCAGGTGCCTCAGAGGAGATCTCTCTTTAGCTTTGTTTTAATTTACTTCTCCTGACTATCCATCCTTTCATTGGACAGACTTTTTAAACAAGCTACAGCAATTGCATGGCCTTAGTTGAATGGACCCTGCAAGTTAAATCATGTAATGAAGTCAGGACTCAGGCAAATTATATCTTAATTTACATGAGTTTTCTCTCTTACAGAATCCTTCCTATAATTTTTTAATTTGATCCTAACCTAACTTATTAAATGGCCAATACAGGCATCAACCTTAATTGACAATTATAGTTAATTAATTTTTGGGGGTTTAATTTTCAAATTTTGAAGCTGAATATCACAATACTAAAATAAATGCTCAAGGTTCTAAAGAAAATTCTTCTGATTCCTAGTATGATGCTCTTTGCCGCTATTCACAAATCAGATTAGAAACCATCACTAAATGGTCTACAGAGAAGAAATGGTACCACAACCAACTGTTCTTGAATTCTTCTGACATTGGTCCTCTCTCTGCTTCCTTTATTCCTCCAAACAGTTGGGGAATTTTAACTTTCTACTAAAGTTTCCTTACCAGGAATCCCCATTATTAGGATAAGGATATTTTCACATCCCCAATGCTGTATTTAGGTTGGACATGGCAATGGTGCAGGGATCCAGTACAGAAATGAGTATGTGGAGACTTAAACATCATTTTTGGTTCTTAGATTTTTGCTTTAGCTGCCTGAACTACTACCTTAAACTTTCATGGTGTTATATTGTTCACCTGTAAATTGAGAGTGTTTTTAGAGCTCGTGTGATCTCACCCTTGCAAGGTGGTTGTTTGTTTGTTTGTTTTTGAAAATTTGACTTAATTATGAGGTTACACATATGATTTTATTTTTACAAGTCATTTTTTCAGTTATCTCTTCTTCCTACTTTTTAAAATTTGGCTGTTTATATTTATTCTAACTAGAGATTTGCATATCTTTTAAGGAGCTACTTGCATCTCTATGTGCTGTGTGATGTCCTTCTATGTGCCTCTTTCCTACACTGGATTGCGGGATACTTAAAATGGATAATAGTATTATCATATCCTGTACTCCCATCTTCAACCTGAGAATTACTGAACTATGAACACCATCTCAAGTATCTTCAAACCATGGGATCTGGTTTTTAGATTATTTTCCAGCCTGGGTATGTATATTTTCTACACTTCTATTTTTAACCTCAGAGTCTCTGTCCGCAGCTGGCAGGTGTTACACCTTTCAATTAAGCAACAGCTGTGAATTTAATTAATGTGCTGTTGGCTCCCACCCTTTTCCAGGTCATTGATGAGGAGGTTAAAGTAGATCAGACTAGGCTTTATCTCAAGTTTCAGGTGGGCATTTTGAAGAAACATTCCCCATAGCCTTTCCATTCATTTGCATTGCTTTAGAGAATTCACGATATATGCTACTGGTATGTATTTTGGATTATGGCATTTGAGAGGTTAAAGAAATATTTGATAAGATCCCGTGCTTGTAATTATGTCGTATTTTTTAGATATCTCTCCTCTGGCAGGAATGGTAATCTACAGTTCCATGGAGTATGTATTTTGGAAGAAATCAGTGGGTTGTCATGTGGTGTATGTAGCATATGCAGCAGGTGGTATCACCCCCAACATTCTACAAAACATTAGTCTGGAATGTTGAAGAGTCTGAGATATTCACCATGAATGTGTGGGAGGCAGGAAGGAACTCTGGTGATAAGCATGTCTAATAAGCAGTGAACCATTAATGTTCAAGTATATGCTATTAGAATTGCTATGTTAGCTGCACAGGAATTTTATAAGATCAAGAATTTGTTTATGGTACTTATGTTAATGTCTAATAACACATGTACACACACGCACACATATAAATGCTGACCAAGACTGACAAGGGGGAGAGAAATTAGTCAATATATCAACTATCTTCTTAGATTTGCAAGAGCAAAATAAAGTATTGTAAAAAAGACATGACTGTAAATGTTGGTTTATAACTCTTTTCCTTCCTAAACACAACTGAAGATTTTAAAATGGGGGAAAATTCTTTAACCTCAAAATCAAAGAATTTTTTTTCCTTCTGCTTTCTGCTAGATACACTATAATTTGCATCAAAATGAAGGTGGAATCCAGGACATATTATGGACCTTTCCATAAACACGATTGCCTACACAGACAATGTATAGAATACATTTTTTCAAAAGAGCACTGTGTTGTTTAAGCAAATGAATGAAGGATGAGCTGGGAGTAGGGCATGGCAGACAAGGGAAAGTAGGGAATACTCTGGAAACTGCTTTCCTGAGGGCATATTAATGTCATGCTGACATTTCAATGCAAGGACTTCAAAAGAATACATGTGACCAGAGGTTTCCATTGGTTTTCCTTCTGCTTTCACTCTCTAATAGTGAGAGTGTTCATTCAAATTAAAGAGAGAATTGCCCCTTTCCTGGAAGGGTGATATCGAGCATCAAAGTCTGCCACAACAAATTACCACAAACTGGATGGCTTAAGACCAACAGAAACTTATTCTGTCACAGTTTCTGGAGGCAAGAAATCTGAAAACAAGGTATTAGCTGGTAGAGTTCTGCTCCCTCTGAGAGCTCTACAGGACAATCCTTCCTTGCCTCTTGTAGCTACTGGTGTTCAGCAATTGTAGTTGTTCAAAGTCCAATCTTTGCCTCTTTCCTCACATGACCTTTTTCTTCCCTCTCTCTGTGTGTCCCTTATCAAGACATTTGTCACTGGATTTAGGCTACATCTGGACAATTGCATCTCAAGAATGATTTCATCTCAAGATTCTTAAACTTAGTTACTTATGCAAAGATCTTCCTTCCAAATAAGGTGACATTCTTAGGTTCATGGACTTACCATTTTGGGGCCACCATTCACCACTACAAGGGCACAAAGCAGGAGAATGATAAAGAACTTCCTAAAGCCATTTTTAAGACTAAAGACCAACAGCAACAAACGGCCAGGGCAAAGCTGCACATCCACACTAAATTAAAAGAATCCAGAGCTTCTGGATGACTCAGTTAAGTGTCTGCCTTGAGATCAGGTCATGATCCCAGGATCCTGGGATCAAGCCCCATGTCTGTTTCCCTGATCAATGGGGAGACTGCTTCTCCTCCCCATGCTCCCCTTGCTTCTGCATGCTCTCTCTCTCTCTCTCTGTCAAACAAATGAACAAATAAATAAAATCTTAAAAAATAAAAGAATTCATATCTTTCAAAATGAACTTACCACTGAAATGATATTTGTCCCAAGATAGGAATGATATTTATAAGGTACTTTAATTGGATAACATATGCTCACAGCTCAACAGGCAAAGCAGGACACTTGGGCAGAATTTTAAGAAACATAGAGGGGAAAAAATGCAGATATAAAATTCCCTAACTATGGCTGCCAACTGTCTTTGCTTTCTCTGCTCCTCCTTCAAGTTACAGAACAGGTGAAACCTTAGGAGCCAGGACTCCCAACTCAGAGTTGAAGGGGAAGAGGCAGATGATATTCAGGTGGAACAGGCCATGGAATATATATCTACTCTATTTTGGATAGAAAATATCCAGTATATTGGATATATATATCTGGAATATATCTACTCTATTTTGAGTTAGAACAGATGTTTATAAATTTGCCCCACATTCAGAGATATTTAAATGAAGATAAATTCACCCCAAGATAGAATCTATTAAAAACTTACAACAAAGAAGGAAAGCAGTATAACTCACAAAAGAAATATGCAAAGCTCACATTAGAAGACCATGTACCTCTGGAAATCTTTAAAACTTTAAATTCATTCAATTCAACAAAAATGGATTGGGCACCTCATGTGTAACAGGCAGGCCACAGTGACTGGTATGAGAGCAGTGAACAAACACAGACAAAGGATCCTACTAAATTTGAGTAGGAAAATTAGATAATAAATAAGAATAGAGGAGGTTTGGCAGAGATAAGTGCTAAGAAGAAAAATAAAACAGAATAAGGAGAAAGAGAGTGACAGGGTATAATTTGAGATGGCACCGTCGAGGAAGATAACAGGTGGCTTACGCTCTCAATGGATTGAAGGAAAGAAGAAATGAAAGTTTGAGGAAAGTAAGAAACAAAGAGACTTAAGAGAACTAAGGAAAAACTTAAAAAAGACAAATAAAATATACATTATATTATTTAAAATACAATTATGCAAAGGAATCTGCTAAGTCAGTATTGTGAGCAACTGAATAAGAAAACTAGGGGAGAGATTTAAAAAAATAAGCCAGAATGGAGAGGAAAAAACAAGAGTGGAAAAGTAAAAGGGAATGGGCACAAACAGTGAGCATGTGCAGTGCGGTTCCAACAAGTGGAAACTAACAGACGTGAAATGTTAATTCCTAAGGTTGCTTCCAACTTTAATGCTCCTCGTGGCAATGAAGATTTGGACCAGTGTCCTGGCCAGGGAAATACTAGGACCAAAGTGAACTTTAGCACAAAAAACACACTATCCTTAACAGTTACATGCATGCCTATATATAAATGCAACCTTCACACTCTACTCTACCCCATCCCTAACTAGAACAAGTCTCTTGCACAACACGGTAAAGATTCATTTAAAACTTTGGCACTAGTCAAAGGCAAGATTAGGGTCTTCCTTATCTTTATCTCCAGGACAGACATGGATGGGAATGTTAGAATAAGTACTGAATGAGTTAGAGCTATCAAGTATATCAAGTAATGGATGAAGAAGATAATACTTTGATGTTTATTTCAAAGTGTACTCTCATACACAACTTCATTTTGAAGGATAACATATGTATCAAATGCCTCACCTCTGCAGTGAGAAAATTGCCTTCAACCACTAACCCACCCCATACTAGATGTTTAATTTAAGGCAAATGAATTTGCCAACCTGTTTCTCAGTTTCTTTATCTGTAAATTGATTGTTCATGAGGAATGTGGCACATTGTAAATAATAATCCTGACAATAACCATCTATTATTTCTGTCTTCAGCTGAGAAAGCAGAAAGGTTGAGTGACCTGCTAAATGTCATTCAGCAAGTAGGTTACAGAGTAAGGACTGGACTCTAGGGACTCATATGTCTATTTTAGCTTTCTTTACACATGGGGTGGGGGAAGGTAAAGAAGAAGGAATCAACAGCAACTATACTATTTCATAAGTGCATGAAGGACAGGGTTTTGATTTTTAAATGTCACAGAGGCATTAGGAGGTATAAAAGCTTTCGGGGGAATGGGATGGGGAAAATAATGAGCTCAGTTTCAGGAAAGCTGAATTTAAAATATTGCCAGAAGATGATAATGAAGGTGACCATATCATGCTCAATGGCTTTTCATCTCACTGACATTAAAATCTGAAACTCTCCCAATGGCCTACAAAATCTACAGTAATAACTGTGTTACATTTGTGTATATTGTGTTATACGTTCCTTTATTCCTGCCCTATACA
>PISX010028226.1:0-21862 GCA_004024625.1 Mellivora capensis
AAGCTGTTTCAAAAAATTGAAGCTGAAGGAAAACTTCCAGACTCTTTTTATGAAGCCAGCATTACCCTGATCCCCAAACCAGGCAAAGACCACACCAAAAAGGAGAATTTCAGACCAATATCACTGATGAATATGGATGCTAAGATTCTCAACAAGATCCTAGCAAACAGGATCCAACAGCACATTAAAAAGATCATCACCATGACCAGGTGGGATTCATCCCTGGCTTATAAGGGTGGTTCAACATTCGCATGTCCTCCTAGTCATTCTTTTGAGGGATGTTTGAGGTCCCTTTTGAGGGAGCATCCAAAATATCAACCATGAACCAAGCAAGTTGCATCCTAGAAAAATTCGGAGTGGTCCTAAGCCATCTCTGAAGAAACAAAGCCAAAATGAAACACAAGAATATATTTATAAAATTTAAAACAATTTGAAAAAATAAAATTTAAAAAATGGGGTGAGAGGAAGAGGAGCTATAATTTCTCAGTGTGGACAAAGTGGCGTGTTTCGATTGTTTTAGGTGTCTTTTATTCTGTTTGTTAGAGGACACTATTTCCCAAAGTTACAGGGAAATGAAAACCTGTATATATATAAAGGTAATATTGAGTAGGGTAAAAAGGACTACATTGAACCATATATCTATTAAAATATAGGTGTGAAGCTATAAAAGTTAAAAAGTTACAAGTACAAGTTAAAAAGTTACTATGAAATATACGTTGATATATTAAACTTCTTGTTGAAATGAGAGAAAGGTAAAAAGAAAAAACAGAGAAGAAGCATAAGACAAAGAATAAAAAGAAAATGAGAGTTGTAGCTGAAAAATAAACAAGCTGTGAGACAGTGACGCGAGCTCAATATACTATTTCTCCTGGTGTTGGGATTTTACAGTTTTATGGGGACCATAGGGTTGTCTTCCTCTTGTTCTTCCAAACTGTTTTCTGGGGGAGGGTCCTGCCACACTGTGGCACTGTCCTGCTGTGACAATGCCCAAGCAGAGTTGCCCTGCCCCCTGGGGGGGGGGGGGATGGTCTCCGTGGAAACCAGTTTATTTGAGCTTTTGTTCTCTGATGGGTTTTCGTGCCTCTTTTGAGGGTTAGAGCAAAACATGGCTGGAACAAAATCTCTGTCCCAGAACAGAGAAATCTGTCTGTTCCCTTCAATAAACCTCCAGGACACAGTCTCCTTTTCTGTGTGCTCTTCTAAAAACCACCACCTCCCGAGATGTGCACCCACAAGCCACAGAGACTCTCTCAGAGGTCGTCCCAGACCCAGGCATGCCTCTGCCCTTTGTGCTTCTAAAACCACAAGCAGCCACAGCTCCTGGATCCTGTCTGAGCACTTCTCTAAAGCTCTTTCCCAGCTGCTACTGTTCTGTGAATTTTTGCCTGGTCCCCAATGCAGAATGCTTTTGCTCCCCAGTGTTACATCACTTTCCAGGAGCCAGCTTATGGAGGATCCCTCCTGCTTGTTTATCTTCAGATATGTCCCTGCAGATTCACAACTCTGCCCTTTCTACCTCATGACAGCTGGTGTTTTTCTGCTTGTAAAGATCCAGATGTGTATATTCTAACAACTTAGGCTGATTTCATGGGTGTTCAGAATGGTTTGGTAGATATCCAGCTAAATTGAGGGGAACAATTGAAATGGGGTCCCCTACTCCTCCACCATCTTCTTTTAAGTATGTCTTTGTGTTTTTATATCAAAGAGAGTCTCTTGTATGAATTATGTATATGTGTCTTGTTATTTTTATTCATATAGCCATCCTGTGTATTTTGATTGAACATTTTCTTCACTTACATTTAAAGTAGTTATTGATAAGTATGTACTTATTGCCATTTTATTTATTGTTTTCTGGTTGTTTTGTAGTTCTTTGTTCTTTTTTTCTTCTCTTCTAGTTGCTGGCTTTCCCCAGTACTATGTTTGCCTTTATTTCTCTTTTGTGTATCTTTTATAGATATTTGGTTTTGTGGTTACTATGAGGTTTATATGTATATATATAACACACAATTTTAAATTTTAAATTGATGGTTGCTTAAGTTCAACTGCATCCTAAAAGTACATTTTATTACCACCTACATTTTATGTTTTTAATATCATATTCTGCATGTTATTATTTTGTTATTATTATTAATTTTTTTATTATTGCATTTTACTAATTATTACAGCTCTAGATTATTTTATTTTGTCTTTTAGATTACATGCTAGCAATGTCCATGGCTGGTCCATTATATTTACTATATATTTATCTTTAGCAGGGAATTTTTTTTTTCTTTCATGATCTTTTTTTTTTTTTAATTTATGTACGACCTTTTCTTTTTTTCTTAACATTGCTTGCAAGGTTTGTTTGGTATTGAACTCCTTTAGCTTTTGCTTGTCTGGGTAATCTTTCTTTCTTTTTCCTGGTTAGTACTTTCTTGTCTCTCCTTTAATTCTAAGTGATAACTTTGCCAAGGAGAGTATTATTGGTTGTAAGTTTTGCTGGTCAGCCCTTTGAGTATATTGTATAGTTCCCTCTGGCCTGCATTTTCTGCTGAAAAATCAGCTGATATTCTTATGGACCTTTCCCTTGTACATAGCTAGTTATTTTTCTCTTCCTGCTTTTAAGATTCTCTCTTTAACTCCTGACACTTTGGTTATAATGTATCTTGATAAATGTCCCTTTGGGTCATCTCACTTTGGATTCTCTACAATTCCTGGACTTGGAAGTCTGTTTCCTTTGCCATGTTAGGGAAGTTTATTGCCATTATTTTTTTCAAACAGGATTTCTGTCTCTTTTTTTTTTTTTCCTATTCTCCTTTTGGAACCTTTGTAATGTGAATGTTCACATGCTTGATTTTGTTCTAGAGTCCATAAAATATCCTTGTTTTTTGTTCCTTTTTCTTTTTGCTATTCCAGTTGTGGTGATTTCCACTAAACCACATTTTCTTTACCCATTCATCTGCCAGTGGACATCTGGACTCTTTCCATAGTTTGGCTACTATGGACATTGCTGCTATAAACATGAGGGGTGCATATGCCCCTTTGAATCACTATGTTTGTATCCTTTGGAAAAATACCTATTAGTGTAAGTGCTGGGTGGGGCAGATCTACTTTTAATTTTTTGATGAATCTCCATCCTGTTTTCCAGAGTGAGTACACAAGTTTTCATTCCCATCAACAGTGTAAGAGGGTTCCCCTTTCACAAAATCCTCACCAACATGTGTTGTTTCCTGACTTGTTAATTTTAGTCATTCTTATTGGTGCGAGGTGGTATTTCATTATGGTTTTTATTTGTATTTCCCTGATGCCAAGTGATGTTGAGCAATTTTTCATGTGTCTGTATGTCTTATTTGTTCTAATATCAGTTCATGTCTTCTTCCCATTTCTTGACCAGATTATTTGTTTTTGGGATGTTGAGTTAGAGGAGTTCTTTATACATTTTGGATACTAGCCCTTTATCTGTAACGTCAATTGCAAGTATCTTCTCCCATTTTGTAGATTGCCTTTTAGTTTTACTGATTGTTTCCTTTGATGTGCAAAAACTTTTTATCTCGATGAAGTCCCAATAGTTTATTTTCGCTTTTGTTTCCCTTGTCTTTGGAGAACTGTCTAGCAAGAAGTTCTTGTGGCCAAGGTCAAAGGTGTTGCTGCTTGTGTTCTCCTCTAAGTTTTGATTGTTTCCCATCTCACGTTTAGGTCTTTAATCCATTCTGAGTTTATTTTTGTATATGGTGTAAGAAAGTGGTCTAGTTTCATTTTGTGCATGTGGCTTTCCAATTTTCCCAACACCATTTGTTGAAGAAATTTCCTTTATTCCATTGGATAGTCTTTCCTGCTTTATTGAAGATTGGTTGACCATAGAGTTGTGGGTCCATTTCTGGGGTCTCTATTCTGTCCAATTGATTTATGTGTCTGTGTTTGTACCAGTACCATACTGTTTTGCTGATTACAGCTTTGTAATAGAGCTTGAAATCTGGAGTTCTGATGTCACCAGTTTTGGTTTTCTTTTTCAATATTTCTTTTATTCAGGTTCTTTTCTGGTTCCATAAATATTTTAGGATTGTTTGTCCAACCTCTATAAAAAATGCTGACAGTTTTGATAGGGATTACATTGAGTGTGTAGATTGCTTTGGGTAACATAGATATTTTAACAATATTTTTTCCTCTTATCTGTGAGTATGGAATGTTTTTCCACTCCTTTATGTCTTCCTTAATTTCCTTCATAAGTGTTATATAGTTTTCAGAACACAGATATCTTACCTCTTTGGCTAGGTATATTCCTATATATCTTAAGTTTTTTGGAGCAACTGTAAAATGGGATCAATTCCTTGACTTTTCTTTCTTCTACCTCATTTGTAATGAATAGAGGTACTACTGACTTCGGTGCACTGATTTTTTTTTTAATCCTGCAAATTTGCTGATTTCCTTTATCAGTTCTAGCAATTTTTTGGTATTTTGGGAGGGGGGATTCTAAAGAGAGTATTATATCATCTAGCAAGAATGAAAATATGACTTCTTCTTTGCCATTTTGCATGTCTTTTATTTCTTTTTGTTTGATTGCTGAGGATAGGACCTCTAGTACTATCTTGAACAACAATGGTGAGAGTGGACATCCCTGTCAGGTTCCTGAACTTAGGGGAAATCTTTCACTTTTCCCTGATGAGGATAATATTCACTATGGCTTTTCATATACGGCTTTTATGATATTGAGATATATCACTGCTATCCCTACATTGTAGAGAGTTATCATCAAGAAAGGATGGTGTAGAGGCGCCTGGATGCCTCAGTGGGTTAAAAACTCTGCCTTCGGCTCAGGTCATGATCCCAGGATCCTGGGATCGAGCCCCGCATCGGGCTCTCTGCTCAGCGGGGAGCCTGCTTCCCTTCATCTCTCTCTGCCTGCCTCTCTGCCTACTTGTGATCTCTGTCAAATAAATAAATAAAATCTAAAAAAAAAAAAAAAAGAAAGGATTGTGTAGTGACCACCAAGCCAACAATGCAGGAAATATTAAGGGGGATTCTATAAAAGAGAAAAAATCCTAAGAATATCATTGAACAGAAATTTAGAGACAATCTACAGAAAGAAAGACCTCAAAGGTAACACGATGTCAATAAAAACGTATTTATCAATAATCATTCTCAATGTGAATGGCCTAAATGCACCCATAAACGACACAGGGTTGCAGATTGGATAAAACGACAGGACCCATCCATGTTGTCTACAAGAGACCCATTCTGAACATAAGGATACAGCCAGACTTAAAGTGAAGGGATGAAGAAGCATCTTTCATGCCAATGGGCCTCCAAAGAAGGCCAGGATAGCGATTCTCATATCAGATAAATTAGATTTTAAACTAAAGACTATAGTCAGAGATACAGAAGGACACTACATCATTCTTAAAGGGACTATCCACCAAGAAGATCTAAGAACTGTAAATATTTATGCCCCCAATATGGGAGCAGCCAATTACATAAAAAAACTATTAATCAAGATAGAGTCATATCTATATGAACACATTTATAGTAGGAGATCTCAATACGCCTCTCTCAGTAATAGATCATCCAAGCAGAAAATCAATAAGGAAACAAAAGCATTGGATGACATATTGGACCAGATGGACCTCATAGACCTATACAGAACATTCCACCCTAAAACAACAGAATACTCATTCTTCTCAAGTGCACATGGAACCTTATCCAGACTAGATCACATACTGGGTCACAAATCAGGACTCAACTGATACCAAAAGACCGAGATTATTCCCTGCATTTTCTCAGATCACAATGCTTTGAAACTGGAGATCAATCACAAGGAAAAGTTTGGAAAGAACTCAAACACCTGGAAGCTAAAGACCACCTTGCTTAAGAATGCGTGGATCAACCAGGAGATCAAAGAAGAACTTAAACAATTCATGGAAACCAATGAGAATGAAGACACTTCATTCCAAAACCTATGGGATACAGCAAATGCGGTCCTAAGGGGGAAATACATAGCCATCCAAGCCTCCCTCAAAAAATTGAAAAATCCAGAATACACCAGCTTTCTCTACACCTTAAACGACTGGAGAATCAACAACAAATTAAACCAACTCCACACACAAGAAGGGAAATAATCAAGATTAGAGTAGAGATGAATGAGGTAGAAACTAGAGATACAGTAGAACGTATCAATGAAACTAGAAGCTGGTTTTTTGAAAAAATCAGTAAGATCGATAAACCATTGACCACACTAATCCAAAAGAAAAGAGAGAAAGCTCAAATTAATAAAATTATCAATGAAAAGGGAGAATCACAACTAACACCAAGGAAGTAGAAACAATCATCAGAAGCTATTATCAACTGTTATATGCCAATAAGTTAAGCAACCTAGAGGAAATGGATGCATTCCTGGAAAAATATAAACTCCCAAAATTGAACGAGGAAGAAATTGACAACCTGAATAGACCAATATCTAGTAACGAGATTGAAGCAGTGATCAAAAACCTCCCAAAAAACAAAAGTCCAGGACCTGACGGATTCCCTGGGGAATTCTACCAAACTTTTAAAGAAGATATAGCACCTATTCTCCTGAAGCTGTTTCCAAAAGTTGAAGCAGAAGGAAAACTTCCAGACTCTTTTATGAAGCCAGCATTACCCTGATCCCCAAACCAGGCAAAGACCACACCAAAAAGGAGAATTTCAGACCAATATCACTGATGAATATGGATGCAAAGATTCTCAACAAGATCCTAGCAAACAGGATCCAACAGCACATTAAAAAGATCATCCACCAGGTGGGATTCATCCCTGGCTTACAAGGGTGGTTCAACATTCGCAAGTCAATCAATGTGATAGAACAAATCAATAAGAGAAGAGAGAAGAACCACATGGTCCTCTCCATTGATGCAGAAAAAGCATTTGACAAAATCCAGCATCCGTTCCTGATGAAAACACTTCAAAGTATAGGGAGAGAGAGAACATTCCTGAACTTCATAAAATCTATCTATGAAAGACCCACAGCAAACATCATCCTCAATGGGAAGAAGCTCACAGCCTTCCCGTTGAGATCAGGAACACGACATGGATGCCCACTCTCACCACTCTTGTTCAACATAGTATTAGAAGTCCTACAACAGCAATCAGACAACAAAGAGAAATAAAAGGTATCCAATTTGGCAATGAAGAAGTCAAACTCTCTGTCTTCACAGATGACATGATATGAAAAACCCAAAAGACTCCACCCCCAAACTACTAGAACTCATACAGCAATTCAGTAACATGGCAGGATACAGTCAGTGTACAGAAATCAGGGGCTTTCTTATACACTAACAATGAAAATACAGAACGGGAAATTAGAGAATCGATTCCATTTATTATAGCACGAAGAACCATAAGATTCCTGGGAATAAACCTAACCAAAGAGGTAAAGGATCTGTACTCGAGGAACTACAGAACACTCATGAAAGATATTGAAGAAGACACAAAAAGATGGAAGACCATTCCATGCTCATGGATTGAAAAAATAAACATTGTTAAAATGTCTATATACTTTAAAAAATTTTGTTTTATTTAATTTCAAGTTTGTTAATATAAAGTGTATTATTAAATCTGGGGTATAATTTAGTGATTCATCAGTTGCATATAACACCCAAGGCTCATTATATCATGTTACCTCCTTAATGTCCATGAAAGAAATTGAAGAAGACACAAAAAAGATGTAAGACCATTCCATGCTCTTGGATCAGAAGAATAAACATTGTTAAAATGTCTATACTACCTAGAGAAATCTATACTTTTAATGCACTTCTGATAAAAATTCCAACGGTATTTTTCAAAGAGCTTGAGCAAATAATCCTAAAATTTGTATGGTATCAGAAGAGACCCCGAATTGCTACGGAAATGTTGAAAAACAAAAATAAAACTGGTAGCATCACGTTACCTGATTTCAAGCTTTACTACAAAGCTGTGATCACCAAGACAGCATGGTACTGGCATAAAATCAGACACATAGACCAGTGGAACAGAGTAGAGAGCCCAGATACGGACCCTCAACTCTACGGTCAAATAATCTTCAACAAAGCAGGAAAAAATATACAATGGAAAAAAGAAAAAAGACTGTCTCTTCAATAAACGGTGGTGGGAAAATTGGACAACTCTGTGTAGAAGAATGAAACTGGACCATTCTCTTACACTGT
Source organism: Mellivora capensis (assembly GCA_004024625.1). NCBI lineage: Eukaryota > Metazoa > Chordata > Mammalia > Carnivora > Mustelidae > Mellivora > Mellivora capensis. The sequence goes on from PISX010028226.1 coordinate 8,154, forward strand.
ATACAAAGATAAACTCGATATGGATAAAAGATCTCAACCTGAGACAGGAATCCATCAGAATCCTAGAGGAGAACATAGGCAGTAACCTCTTTGATATCAGCCGCAGCAACTTCTTTCAAGATATGTCTCCAAAGGCAAAGGAAACAAAAGCAAAAATGAACTTTTGGGACTTCATCAAGATCAAAAGCTTCTGCACAGCAAAGGAAACAGTCAACAAAACAAAGAGGCAATTCACGGAATGGGAGAAGATATTTGAAAATGACAGTACAGACAAAAGGTTGATATCTAGGATTTATAAAGAACATCTCAAACTCAACACACACAAAACAGATAATCATATACAAAAATGGGCAGAAGATATGAGCAGACACTTCTCTAATGAAGACATACAAATGGCTATCAGACACATGAAAAAATGTTCATCATCACTAGCCATCAGGGAGATTCAAATTAAAACCACATTGAGATACCACCTCACACCTGTTAGAATGGCCAGAATTAGCAAGACAGGAAACAACGTGTGTTGGAGAGGATGTGGAGAAAGGGGAACCCTCTTACGCTGTTGGTGGGAATGTAAGTTGGTGCAGCCACTCTGGAGAACAGTGTGGAGATTCCTCAAGAAGTTAAAGATAGAGCTTCCCTATGACCCTGCAATTGCGCTACTGGGTATTTACCCCAAAGATACAGATGTGGTGTAAAGAAGGGCTATCTGTACCCTAATGTTTATAACAGCAATGGGCACAGTCGCCAAACTGTGGAAAGAACCAAGATGCCCTTCCACGGACGAATGGATAAGGAAGATGTGGTCCATATACACTATGGAGTATTATGCCTCCATCAGAAAGGATGAATACCAGACTTTTGTAGCAACATGGACGGGACTGGAAGAGATTATGCTGAGTGAAATAAGTCAAGCAGAGAGAGTCAGTTATCATATGGTTTCGCTTATTTCCGGAGCATAACAAATAACACGGAGGACATGCGGAGATGGAGAGGAGAAGGGAGTTGAGGGAAATTGGGTGGGAGATGAACCATGAGAGACTATGGACTGTGAAAAACAACCTGAAGGTTTTGAAGGGGCGGGGGGGTGGGAGGTTCGGGGAGTCAGGTGTTGGGTGTTATGGAGGGCAGGCATTGCATGGAGCACTGGGTGTGGTGTAAAACTATGAATTCTGTTATGCTGAAAAGAAATGAAATTTTAAAATATATAATAAAAATTAAAAAAAAAAAACACATTTAGATACCACCTCACACCAGTTAGAATGGCCAAAATTAACAAGGGAGGAAACAACGTGTGTTGGAGAGGATGTGGAGAAAGGGGAACCCTCTTACACTGTTGGTGGGAATGCAAGTTGGTGCAGCCACTTTGGAGAACAGTGTGGAGATTCCTCAAGAGGTTAAAAATGGAGCTTCCCTATGACCCTGCAATTGCACTACGGGGTATTTGCCTTAAAGATACAGATGTAGTCAAAAGAAGGGCCATCTGTACCCCAATGTTTATAGCAGCAATGGCCATGGTCGCCAAAGTGTGGAAAGAACCAAGATGCCCTTCAATGGACGAATGGATAAGGAGGATGTTGTCCATATACACTATGTAGTATTATGCCTCCATCACAAAGGATGAGTACCCAACTTTTGTAGCAACATGGACGGGACTGAAAGTATAGATTGCTTTAGGCAGTATAGACATTTTAACAATGTTTATTTTTCTGATCCATGAGCATGGAATGGTCTTCCCCCTTTTTGTGTCTTCTTCAATTTCTTTCATGAGTGTTCTGTAGTTCCTCAAGTACAGATCCTTTATCTCTTTGGTTAGGTTTAATCCCAGGTATATTATGGCTCTTGGAGCTATAGTAAATGGAATCAATTTTCTAATATCCCTTTCTACTGTTTCATTGTTAGTGTATAAGAATGCCACTGATTTCTGTGCATTGGTTTTGTATCCTGCCACATTACTGATTTGCTGTATGATTTCTAGTAGTTTCGGGGTGGAGTCTTTTGGTTTTTCCACATAAAGTATCATGTCATCTGGGAAGAGAGAGAATTTACTTCTTCAATGTCAATTTGAATACCTTTTATTTCTCTTTGTTGTCTGATTGCTATTGCTAGGACTTCTAGTACTATGTTGAACAACAGTGGCGAGAGTGGACACCCTTGTGTTCCTAATTTCAAGGGGAAGGCTGTCAGCTTTTCCCCATTGAGAAAGATATTCACTGTGGGTTTTTCATAGATAGATTTTATGAAGTTGAGGAATGTTCCCTCTATCCCTATACTTTGAAGCATTTTAATCAGGAACAGATGCTGTATCTTGTCAGATGCTTTTTCTGCATCAATTGAGAAGACTATGTGGTTCTTCCCTCTTCTTTTATTGATTTGTTTTGTCTGTTTAGTGTTTTGGGAATGTTGAACAACATTTGCATCCCAGGGATAATTCCCACCTGGTCATGGTAGATAGACAGTTGGATCCTATTAGTTAGGATCTTGTTGAGAATCTTAACTTCCATATTCATCATGGATATTGTTCTGAAATTCTCCTTTTTGATGGGGTCTTTGCCTGATTTGGGGATCAAGGTAATTCTGGCTTCATAGAAAGTGTCTGGAAGGTTTTCTTCTGTTTCTATTTTTTTACACAGCTTGAAGAGAATAGATATTATTTCTTCTTTAAATGTTCGGTCTAATTCCCAAGGAATCAGTCAGGTCCTGGACTCTTGGTTTTTGGGAGGTTTTTGATCACCGCTTCAGTCTCGTTACTAGATATTGGTTTATGCAGGTTGTCAATTTCTTCCTGTTTGGAAGTTTATGGGTTTCCAGGAATGTATTAACTTCTTCCAGGTTTCTTAACTTATTGACACATAACTGGTGATAGTAATTTCTGGTGATTGTTTCTATTTCCCTGGTGTTAGTCATGATCTCTCCCTTTACATTTATAGCTTCATTAATTTTCATCCCCTCTCTTTCCTTTTTGAGTTAGTTTGGCCAGTGGTTTATCAATCTTATTGATTCTTTCAAAATACCAGCTTCTAGTTTCTTTGATGTGTTCTACTGTATCTCTACTTTCTAACTCATTGGTCTCTGCTCTAATCTTGATTATTTTCCCTCTTGTGCATGGGGTTTGCTTCATTTGTTGTTGATTCTCCAGCTCTTAAGGTGTAAGGACAGTTTGTGTATTCTGTATTTTTCAATTTTTTTGAGGGAGGCTTGGGTAGCTATGTATTTTCCCCTTAGGACTGCCTTTGCTGTATCCCATAGGTTTTGGACTGAAGTGTCTTCATTCTCATTGGTTCCCATGAATTGTTTAAGTTCTTCTTTGATTTCCTGGTTGATCCAAACATTCTTAAGCAAGGTGGTCTTTAACTTTCAAGTGTTTGAATTCCTTCCAAACTTTTTCTTGTGCTTGAGCTCCAGTTTCAAAGCACTGTGGTCTGAGAATATGCAGGGAATGATCTCAATCTTTTGTTATCAGTTGAGCCCTGATTTGTGACCCAGTATGTGGTCTATTCTGGAGAAGGTTCCATGTGCGCTTAAGAATGAGTATTCTGTTGTTTTAAGGTGGCATGTTCTATATGTATCTATGAGGTCCATCTTGTCCAATGTGTCATTCAATGCTCGTTTCTTTATTGATTTTCTGCTTGGATGATCTATTACTGACAGTGGCGTGTTAAGACCCCTATTGTTAATGTATTCATATCAATATGACTCCTTCTCTTGATTAACAGTTGTCTTAGGCATTGAATATGGGAGCATAAATATTTACAATTGTTAGATCTTCTTGATGGATAGACCCTTTAAGTATGATATAGTATCCTTCTTTATCTCTGACTGCAGTGTTTAGTTTAAAATCTAGTTTATCTGATATGAGAATCTCTACCCCAGCCTTCTTTTGAGGCCCATTGGCATGAAAGATTCTTCTCCATCCCTTCATTTCAGTCTGGATGTATCCTTAGGTTCAAAATGGGTCTCCTGTGGACAACATATGGATGGGTCCTGCCATTTTATCCAATCTGCTATCCTGTGCCTTTTTCTGGGAGCACTTAGGCTCCTCATGTTGAGAGCAATTACTGAGAGATCCGTTTTGATTGACATTGTGTTGCTTGTGAAGCCCTTGTTTCTATAGATTGTCTCCATTAATTTTTATTCATGACACTCTTGAGTTCTTTCTTCTTTTATAGAATCCCCCTTAATATTTCTTGTAGTGCCAGCTTGTGGTCACATACTGTATTAAACCTTGCCAGTCATGGAAACTCTTTATCTCTCCATGCAATTTGAATGTCAGCCTTGCTGGATAATGTATTCTTGGCTTCATGTTCTTTTCATTTAGTGCCTTGAATATGTCTTTCCAGCCTCTTCTGGCTTGTCAGGTTTCTGTGTACAGGTCTGATGTTATTCTGATGACCCTTCCTCTGTATGTAAGGAATCTCATCCCCTAGCTTCTCTCAAGAACTCCTGTCTAAAATTATGATTCATCATTTTCACAACCAGGTGTCTCGAAGTCTTCCTAGACTCTATGATCTTCAGGGGAGACCATTCTGCCTCTAGGACATGAACGCTGGTTCCATTCCCCAGATTGGGAAAATTTTCATGGAGAATTTGTTCAACTATATCCTCTAGTCCTCTTTCTTTCTCCTCCCCCTCAGGGATTCTAATAATTCTGACGTTGGAATGTTTCATGGGTCATTTATTTCCCTAATTCTGTTTCCATGGCTTCTAAGCTGTTTGTTCCAGGCTTCCTCCTGATCTTTTTTCTCTATCAGTTTGTCCTCTAGATCACTAATTCTATCTTCTGCCTCAATTACCCTAGCTTTTCGAGAATTTAGATTAGATTGGAACTCATAGATAGCATTTTTAACTTCTTCCCTGGTGGCTTTCACTTATGCCTTACTTGATTCCATTTTGTCATTAATGGTTTTCTCCAACCTAGCCATTGCCTGGATAATAGCTTGAATTTTCCTTCCAACATAGAGTTTATGTCCATATCCAATAACTCTGATGGAGAGGGCAGTCTCTGAATTTTTCTCTGCTGGGCATTCCTCCTCCTAGTCATTTTGGTGAGAGATGGCTGAGGGGATGTGTAGCTGAATATATCAACCGTGACTGAGGCAAGGCGCACCCTGGAATGCTTCTGAGCAATCAGAAGTCCCCCCTAAAAGAAAGAAAAAAGGAAAAAAGAGAAAGAGGGAGACAGGAAAAAAAAGAAAGAAGACTCAGCCTGAATGGGCCCCAATGGTACGATTTATAAAGTATACAAACAAAAACGGACAAACAAAAAGACCGATAAAAACAAATGACAAGAAAAAAAAAAGAACCCAGCCTAAATGAATCCCTAGTATATGATTTATATACTACCAGAACAAAAACAAATACACAGAAACACTGACAGAAGAAAAAGATGGGATGGTGGTTATAAATCCTCAGTGTGGGCAAGGAAGGTTATTTTGATTCTTCCTGGGTTCATCTTGATATCTTTGTTAAAGGACTCAACTTTCCCGAGATAAAGGGGGATTAAAACTGGTTTGTATATAGGGGTGGTATTGATTGGGGAAAGAGGATTACCTTGAAGCTTATCTCTATATGAAAATTTAAAAAATATATAAAAAGAAAAGGAAAACACAGATATATCTATATCTATCTATATATAGAGAGAGATATATATATATCAAAAAAGCTCAAGTTAAAAACTTATTATGGAATTTGTTGTACTGAACCTCTCGTTGTGATGGTAAATAGGCTACAAAAATTTTTAAAAATTAAACAGAACAAGAATAGTGGGAGCGAATTAAAAACAAAAGTTGTATCTATGAAATATACAGGTTTTAGAGCAATATCATCAGCTTAATATCTTCTTTTCCCCTGATATTGGGGTTTTACAGTTTTATGGGAACACTGTGGTGGTTGTCCTCTCATTTTTTAGGTTGGCTTTCTGGGGGAGGGATCTGCCACATTGTTTTTCAAGAAATCTTGTTTGGGTTGAGTCCTCCTGCCCCCTATCAATAGGGTAGGCTCTGAGGAAATAGGTTTTTCAAGCTTTTGTTCTCTGGAGGGTTGTTTTTTGTTTGTTTGTTTGTTTGTTTGTTTTTCTCCCTTGGCGGCTTTTGGTGGTTCTTTGGAGGTTTAGAGGAAAGCAAACTGCACCTAGACCTCCATCTCAGAGAAGCCTCAGTCTGTTCCTCTCTGGGTGGTCCAGAGCATACAGACTCCCCCTCTGCCACCACCCACCAGCAAAGCACGTCCCTAGCCATAGTCTTAGGGGTCGCATGAGCTCCCACCTGTCTCTGTACCTTGGTGCTACTAAAACCAGGAGCAATATTGGTCCAGAGAGCCTGCTTCCAGTGGCTGCCTTTGCCCTGGCTCTCTGGGCAGGTCCAGACAGCCAGAGAGATCCCAACCAGAGATAGCATACTGAGATTTTCATGCCTGCCTAGGCTGGGAGTGTTCAGACTCTCGCTGGTCCTAGAGAGCACTGGCTAGCACCTGCACAGACATATCTCAGGGGAGGGTGAGTGAAGGGTTTGGAGAGCGGTGCAGGCACTAGTCGCACAACACGTCTGCAAAGTGCAAAAGGCTGTGATTCTAGAGACCTCCAGCTGTCATCCACCCAGACACTCTGATGACTGCCTGCATCTCAGGGACCACAGTCTGGAAGCTTTGCTGTACTCTCTCTGGAATGGGTGGTCACCAGCAGAGGCTGTCCTGGGTTGTGTGCTTAAGTCTATGCCCATGACTGCCTGATTCCACCAGTTGCCCCTTAAGATCTTTTGCTCTTTTTGAGTGCTTTTAACCAGACTCCAAATTAATGCTGGTCCCCAATCACAGGGCACTCTCATATGGGGGTATTACTTTCCAATGGGTCACTTCTGGTGGCTCTCTCCCCATTCCGTTTATCTTTTGATGTCAGTGCCATCATTCCCACTCTGCTTTACCTGTCCACTGGAGTATTCTGCCCATGAAGAGTTCCAGAAGTGTATAATCCTATATTTCAGGCTGATTTCATGAATGTTCAGAGTGTTCTGGTAGATAATCAGCTCACTTTAGGGGACCAGTTGAAACAGTGCCTCCTACTTCTCTGCCATCTTGCCCCCCTCACCACCATTACTAAATTCTAATTTAAAATTATATCTTAAAAAAAAGAATAGAGAAAAAATGAAAAGGAAAACAAACACTTGAAAACAAATTATGACAATTCAAAATAAGTACAGAATAATTTTCAAGTAGAAGGAATAATGATATAACCATGAATCAAATGGCCAAGCTATAAACCACTTAATTCCTTTTCCATTACCCTTCACCTCTGTTATTTCCATACACATTTACAAATTCTGGATTAGTGTCAGAGAGGATATGGGGAGATCTGGCTAAATACTAGTTGTTCTCTCTGTGACTAAATAGTAGAGTATTACAACTTCTCTAAATATTGGGAAAGATGCTGGTGAGATTAAAGGAAGTGTAATGAATCTAATAGATTTAAAGGAAATAATATTTCATACACCATGAACAAAGTTGGAAGCATTGGCAATATGGGAATGATAGTTGGGTTAAAAAAGAGAAATAAGAAAATCTGAAAGAAATTATATAAGGAGAAAGAATAGAAATCCTTAACTTATGACTACTGAACTCAGAGCCAGGCCCTTTGTACCATGCCATCTCAGACTGTCCCACACTGTGAAGGGGTTAGCCTTGGTGTGTAAAATGGTTGCAATTTGAGTCTCAGTAGATTAAGATTATTGACTAAAGGGGAGGAGCTAAGGTGGCAAAGCAGGAGGACCACAAGTTTGTCTTGTCCATCAAATACAACTAGATAGTTATAAATTCATTCTGAACATGCAAGAAAAAATCAGAGATCCAAGAAAACAAACGTTGCAAGCCTACGGGTAGTAAAGAGACCACTGTTTGGAAGGTAGAAGGTTAAGGAGACTTGAATCCAGTGTGATAGAGGAGAGGATATGGCAGAGGGGAGGGATCCTACTTAAGGAGGCTACCACAAAGCATTATAAGCAGTGGAATGCAAAATCGGAACTTTGAGGAGTCTGCTACAGGAGATATGCCTGACTTAAAGGTGCTCGAGTGGTGAAGTGGGACCAAATCCCAGGTGTGACAGCATTGTCTGAGAATCCCCAGGGTCATAAGGAGAACAGGTGGTCCCTCAGTATGACAGAGTTTCCAGGCATTGGAGCAGAGAAGCTGGCCGAGAACAAGGAGTCGAGATGATAGCTTTTTCTACTCTGTGTTGTCATAAACTGTGAATCACTGCACAGTCATGCAATTGCTTTCCAGGGACAGGTCTAGCAAAAACGCAGCTTGGCGGGACTCCACTTCCAACCCCCTTCCCTGGGAGGAACACTGTGAGTCTGGGCCATGGACCTGAAATTTAGTTTTGAAACTAAGTCAAATGCCTGAGATAAGAACGATTGTTCAAAGGCTGAGTGTTGGCAGAGTTCTGATGAAACCAAAGAAACAAGAGTGATTGTTTTTCTGTGATAGCTCACTGAAGAGTGGGGGTGGGGTGGGGAGCACATATTCTCAGCTCCAGGGCTAGAGAGCAGGGTGCAGCTATATTCATCCAGCCCATCAGTGCCAAAAGCCTTCAAAAAGCCAGGGGCGCCTGGGCGGCTCAGTGGGTTAAGCCTCTGCCTTCGGCTCAGGTCTTGGTCCCAGGGTCCTGGGATCCAGCCCCGCATCAGGCTCTCTGCTCGGCGGGGAGCCTGTTTCCTCCTCTCTCTCTCTGCCTGCCTCTCTGCCTGCTTGTTATCTCTGTCTGTTAAGTAAATAAATAAAATCTTAAAAAAAAAAAAAAAGAGTGCCACCTAAAAGACTATGGAGCCGCTTACTTTGAGCCCTGCCATTCTGTGCACTGTGCATTTACCCTAAGGCAAGTCCACCTAAGAATCAGCACAACAGACCCTTCCCACAGAAGTGTCACCAAGGGTACTGTTCATAGAAAGCTGCAAACTTTCAGTTGTTGGGGAAAACAGTATATAGCATTCTTTGTATTTTCATTCCTTAGAATTTTAGTATTATTTTTTCAGTAATTTTTTTACTTCTTCAATTCTTTTTTACTCTTTTTTAATTTTTAATTTTATATACACTTTTTTTTGCTGTTTGAACAAAGTAGGATACATTTTTTATTTAAATTCAGTTAGCCAAGGTATAGTACAACCTTAGTTTTTGAAATAATGATCAGTGACTCATTTTATTTTTTTTCTTTCATCATATTTTATTTTATTTTATTTTAAATAAATATGTTTTTCTTTCTTTCTTATATTGGAACCTAGTTTCTTTTAACAAACAGACCAAACAAAACTAGTTTTTTGTTTTGGTTTTTGTTGTTGTTATTTTCTTTTTCTTCTTTTCTTTGCTGGACAAAAATAAGTGACTGAGAAAAACACCCCAGAAGAAAGGATGGAAGATAGTACTCTCAGGAATTTGATCACTACAGATATAACTAAGATTTCTGAACTAGATTTAAAACAAGGATTATAAAGATACTAGCTTGGCTTGAAAAAAGTATAGAACACACTAGAGAATCCCTACTGTAGAGATAAAAGAACTAAAATCTAGTCAGGCTGAAATTAAAAATGCTATTACCAAGATGCAGTCACAAGTGCAGGCCATAAAAACAACAATTAATGATGCAGAAGAGCAAATCAGTGATACAGAAGATGAAATTTTGGGGAAAAAGGAAGCTGAAAAGAAGAGGGAAAGAAAAGTATTAGATCACAAAGGTAGACTTAAGGAACTCAGCGATTTCATACAGCAAATTAATATCCATATTATAGGAATCCCAGAAGACAAAGAGTGGGGAAAGAGAAGCAGAAGATTTATTTGAATGAATTATAGGAGAGAACTTCCCTAGTTTGAGATTTGAACAGACATTTTTCTACAGGAAGACATGCAAATGGCCAAAAGACACATGAAAAAATGACACTCAATGTCAAATGACAACAATGTCAAAATGTCACTTCAATGTCACTCAATATCAAAGAAATATAAGTCAAAAAATGATACACCACCTCACATCAGTCAGAATGGCTAAAATTAACAACTCAGAAACAACAGATGTTGGCAAAGATGTGGAGAAAGAGAAAACCTCTTACTTTGTTGGTTGAAATGCAAACTGGTGCAGCCACTCTGGAAAACTGTATGGAGAACCATATATCATGCTAACTGACATTTTAAAAAAGCAGAGTAGCCATCCTTATATTAGGCAAACTAGATTTTAAACCAAAGACTGTAGTAAGAGATGAAAAGGAACTACATCATAATAAAGGGGTGTATCCAACAAGAAGATCTAACAACTGTTATAAGAGACACACAGCTAATATCCTCCATGGGGAAAAATAGAAATTTTTCCTAAGGTTAGGAAAATGACAGGGATGTCCACTCTCATCACGGTTGTTCAACATAGTACTGGAAGTTCTGGCCTCAGCAATGAAACAACAAAAAGAAATGAAAGGCTTCCAAATCAGCAAAAAGGATGGCAAACTTTCACTCTTCACAGATGACATGATACTCTATGTTGGAAATCCAAAAGACTCCACCCCAAAATTGCTAGAAGTAATACAGAAATTCAGCAAAGTCGCAGGATGTAAGATCAACACACGGAAGTCTGTTGCATTTCTATACTCTAACAATGAAACAGCAGAAAGAAATCAAGAAATCTATTCCATTTACAATTTTACAAAAACCCATAAGATACCTAGGAATCAACCTAACCAAAGAGGTGATATATCTGTACTCTGAAAACTAGAGAACACTTATGAAAGAAATTGAGAAAGACACAAAGAAATGCAAAGACATTCCATGCTCATGGACTAGAGGAACAAATATTTTTAAATTGTCTATTCTCCCCAAAGCAATCTATTCATTTAAAGCAATCCCTATCAAAATATCACCAGCATTTTCAAAGCTGGAACAAACAATCCTAAAATTTGTATGAAACAAGAAAAGACCTTGAAAAACAGAAGGAATGTTAAAAAAAGAACACCAGGGGTGCCGGGTGGCTCAGTTGGTTAAACATTTGTTTTCAGCTCAGGTTATGATCTCAGGGTCCAGGGATTGAGCCTCATATCAGGCTCCCTATCCCTCTGCTGCTCTCCCTGTTTATACTCTCTTTCTGTCAAATAAATAAAATCTTGAAAGGAAGAATGAAAGTACAAAAGAAAGAAAAAAAAAAAGAAAGAAAAAACTGAAAAGAAAAGAAGGAAGGAAAGGATAATGAAAAAACCGAAGCTGGTGACATCACAATCCCATACTTCAAGCTGTATTACAAATCTGTAACCATCAAGACAATATGATACTGGCACAAAAACAGTCACAATGGACAGAATAGCAAACCCAGAAATAGAACTTTAACTCTATAGGCAACTAATCTACAACAAGGCAGGAAAGAATACACAATGGGGAAAAACAAACAAAACAGTCTCTTTAACAAATTGTGTTAGGAAAACTGGACAGCCACACGTAGAAGAATGAAACTGGACCATTTTATTACACCATACAAAAAAATAAATTCAAAATGGATGAAATTCCTAAATGTGAGACAGTAAACCATCAAAATCCTAGTGGAGAACACAAGCATCAACCTCTTTTAACTCATTGCCAGTAACTTCTGGCCATGTACATCTTCAAAGGCAAGGGAAACAAAAGCAAAAATGAACTATCAGTACTTTGTCAAAATACAAAGCTTTTGCACAGCAAAGGAAATAGTCAACAAAACTAAAAGACAACCTACAGAATGGAAGAAGATAGTCATTAATGACATATCAGGTAAAAGGCTAATATCCAAAACCTATAAAGAATTTACCCAGCTCAACACCAAAAAAAAAAATAATAATCTAATCAAGAAATGGATGGAAGATATGAACAGACATTTTTCTACAGGAAGACATGCAAATGGCCAAGAGACACATGAAAAAATGTTCAAGGTTACTCAATATCAAAGAAATATAAGTAAAAAAATGATACACCACCTCACATCAGTCAGAATGGCTAAAATTAACAACTCAGGAACAACAGATGTTGGCAAAGATGTAGAGAAAGAGAAAACCTCTTACTCTGTTGGTTGAAATGCAAACTGGTGCAGCCACTCTGGAAAACTGTATGGAGGTTCTTCAAAAAGTTAAAAATAGACCTACCCTATGACCCAGCAATTAGATATTATATATATTATATATATATATATATATATATATATATATATATATATATATATATATATATAACTAGATATTATCCAAAGGATACAAAAATAGTGATTCAGAGAGGCACATGCACTTCAATGTTTATGCAACAATGTCCACAATAGCCAAAATATAGAAAGAGCCCACATGTGAATGGAGGATGAATGGACAAAGATGTGATTGATATATATATATATATATAATGGAATGTTACTCAGCCATCAAAAAATGAAATCTTGCTTTTTACAATGATGTGGATGTAACCATATGGTATTATGCTAAGAGAAATAATGTCAAAGAAAGAGAAATATCATATAACTTTACTCATATGTGGAACTTAAGAAACAAAACAGATGAAAATAGGGGAAGGGAAGGATAAACAAAGTAAAATAAAAACAGAGAGGAAGGAAAATCATAAGAGTCTTAGCTACAGGAAAGAAACTGAGGGTTGCTGGAAGGGAGGTGGGTAGGGGTGTGAGGTAATTGGGTGGGCACTTAATGTCATGAGCACTAGGTGTTTTATGTAAGTGATGAATCACGAAATTCTACCTCTGAAACTAATAATATAATTTATAGTAACTAAAATGAAAAGAGAAAATTCTGTTAAATAAATTTTTTTAAAGCTCAAGCATGTCTAAACCATATTTCTTTTGTGCCATATCACTGTCCTCCTTACTTAATTCAACAGTGCTTCTGGGTATAAAATCAGAGAAGGTTTTGGATGGTCTGGCTCAATTACAGTAGTTTCTCCATATCTGAGTGGTAGTTTTAGAGCCTGTGTACATGTTGGTAAAATTACAGTAGTTTCTCCATATCTGAGTGGTAGTTTTAGAGCCTGTGTACATGTTGGTAAAGGACATCAATGCAAATAAGATGAGAAGAGGTGAAATAAACTTAATAGATTTAGAGAAAATAATGTTGCAGACATTAAAAAAATAAAGTTAAAACCCTAGCAAAATGGGAAGAGCTGACCAAGAAAGAAAAACACAATACAAAAGAAATGAGAATAAAAAGGACAATAGAAACACATAGTTTATCACCACTAGCCTAGGGAACAGGGCCTTTTCGTATCATGTCACCTCAGACTATGTCATACTAACAATGGTAGTGCACTACTGTTACAATTACCGTCTACATGGGATTAGGACTCTTCACCAGCAGGGGCAGAACGTTTTCTACATGGGATTTAACAAAAATAAAGATTTTTTTTCCTGCTATCTCACCTTAACAGAAAGTCAGATATTTTAAATTTGGTTCAAGTCTTTTCTCATCTTTTTTTCCCTCCTGCTTTTCATTCCTCAACTCCATAAATTTTTTTTTTTTTTGAAAAACAACAAATTTTTTTTTTATTTCTTTTCAGTGTAACAGAGTTCATAGTTTTACACCACACCCAGTGCTCCATGCAATGCGTGCCCTCCACAATACCCACCACCTGGCTCCCCCAACCTCCCACCCCCCGCCCCTTCAAAACCCTCAGGTTGTTTTTCAGAGTCCACAGTCTCTCATGGTTCATCTCCCCCCCAATTTCCCTCAACT
>PISX010028227.1:0-21782 GCA_004024625.1 Mellivora capensis
CTCTTCATTGCTGGTATGTAGGAAAGCAATGGACTTTTGTTTATTAATACTGTATCCCTTGCATCCTGCAATCTCTAATTGCTTACTAATTCCAGGTGAGTTTCTGTCACTGCCTTTTCTGTATAGATGATCATGTTATCTGAAAAACATTGTGTTATTTATATCTTTCCAATCTGTATACATTTTCCTGTTGTTTCCTTTTGTTGTTGTTGTTTGGGGTTTTGTTTTTAGGGTTTTTTTTTTTTTTTTTAATTTTGATTTTTGCCCTTACTGCATTAGAAAGAACTTCCAATAGGATGTTGAATGGTTGGGCTGAGGGAGTCATTTTTGTCTTGTAACTGATTTAATGGGAAAGCTTGCAGTGTCTCATCATTAACTATGGTATGAGCCTGTAGGTTTTTGATAGATATTGTTTAATAAGTTGAGAAGTTTATCTGTAGTTGTAGTTTAGTGAGAGTTTTTGTTATGCATGGATGTTGGATTTTGTCAAATGTTTTTTTACATTTATTTATATGATAATAAAATTTTTCTTTTTTAGTTGGTTGATGGATTGTGTTAATAGATTCTTGAATGTTAAACCAGCCTTGCATACTTGGTATGAATTCTACTTGGTCGTGATGTTTAAATCCTTTTATATATTTTTGGATTTGACTTGCTAATATTTTGTTAAGGATGTTTGTGTGTCTTTGAATGAAAGATATAGATCTGTCGTTTTCTTTTCTTGTGATGTGTTTGCCTGGTTTTGGTGTTAGGGTAATTCTGGCCTCATAGTAGGAATTAGGAAATATTCCCTCTGCATATATCTTTAAAAGTGATTGTAGAGAACTGGTATAATTTCTTCTTTAAGCATTTGGTAGAATTCACCAGTGAACTCATCTAGACTTGCTGCTTTGTGCTTTAGGAAGTTATTAACTATTGATTAAATTTCTTTAATACATATAGGCAAATTCAAGCTATTCCCATGTGAGTTTGGCAAATTGGAGTTTTTAAAAAAATGACCCATTTATCTAGATTATTCAATTTATGTCTATAAAGTTTGTAATTGCACTCCTTTATTATCCTTTTAATGTCCATGGGCTCTACAGTAATGTCCCATCTCTTATTTCTGATATTAGTAATTATGTCCTCTTTTTTCTTAGCCTGGTTACATAAAGCATATTGATTTTATTGATCTTTTCAAAGAACAAGCTTTTGGTGTTATTCATTTTCTCTATTGATTTCTTATTTTTAATTTCAGTGATTTCTGCTGTAATTGTTTCTTTTTCTCGATTTAGTTTGTATTTAACTTGTTCTTTCTTTCTTTCTTTTTCATTTCTTTCTTTCTTTCTTCCTTTAGTTTCCTGAGGTGAAAACTTAGATTATCATTTTTAGATTTTTATTATTTCTAAATATATATATTCAATGTTATAAATTTCCCTTTAAGCACAATTTTCATAGCATCCAATAAACTTTTATGTCTTCATTTTTATTTAAATAAAAATATTTAAAAATTTTATTGAGATTTCCACTTTGATCCATGTGTTATTTAGAAGTATTTTGTTTAACCTCCATGTATTTGGGGATTTTTTCCAATTACTTTCTGTCTCTTAAATTCTGCTTTGATTTCATTGTGGTCTCAGGGCAGACATTTGCATGATTTCTCTTCTTTTCAACTTGTGAAGATATATTTTATGACCTATAATGTGATCTATCTTGGTGAATGTTCCACCTGAGCTTAAAAAGAATGTTAATTCTGCTTTTGTTGGATGAAGTAATTTATGAATGTCAGTGACATCCAGTTAATTTATGGTGTTGTTGGGTTCAACTGTGTTCTTCCTGTCTGTTGGATCTGCCCATCTCTAACAGAGGAGTATTGAAGTCTTCAACTATGATAGTGGATTTATCTAGTTTTCCTTGTAGTTATAACAGATTTTGCCTCACAGAATTTGACCCTCTATTGTGAGGTTCACCCGTGTTAAGAATTATTATGGCGGCACCTGGGTGGCTCAGTGGGTTAAAGCCTCTGCCTTTGGCTCAGGTCATGATCCCACGGTCCTGAGATGGAGCCCCACATCGGGCTCTCTGTTCAGTGGGGAGCCTGCTTCCTCCTTTCTCTGCCTGCCTCTCTGCCTACTTGTGATCTCTGTCAAATAAATAAATAAAATTTTGAAAAAAAAAGAATTATTATGACTTGTTGGAGAATTGAACCCTCTGTCATCATGTAATGCCCTCTTGTTCGTGATATTTTTCCTTGCTTTGTCTGAAATTAATATAACTACTATTTTCTTTTGATAAGTATAGGTATCACATATTTTTGTCCATTTTCTTTTAATCTATATGCACCTTTGTATTTAAAATGGGTTTCTTACATACAACATATGACTGGGTATCATTTTTTGATCACTCTGACATCTTTGTCTTTTACCATATGTGCTTAGACCATTGACATTCAGAGTAATTCTTGGTATAGCTGGATTAATATCCACCACGTGTGGGTTTTGTTGTTGTTGTTCTTGATGTTGCCCTTGTTCTTTGTCCTTTCTTTATCTTCCACTCATTTTCTGTGTTGTGTTTTAACTGAAAACTTTGTATTCCATTTTCTTTCCTCCCCTACCATGTCTATTATACTTTTTTTTTTTTAACTTTAGTGGTTTGCCTGGAGTTCACAATAAGTTCTTTTTTTTTTTTTTTTTTTAAGATTTATTTCTTTATTTTGGAGAGAGAGAGGCACAAGTAAGGGGAGGATGAGGAAGAGGGAAAGTATCTTTGAATAGATTCCTGGCTGAGCATGGAGCCCAAGAAAGGGCTTGATCTCATAGCACCTGAGACCATGATCTGAGCTGAAATCAGGAGCTGGACTCTAAATAGGCTGAGCCACCCAGACACCCCCAATAATAGGTTCTTTTTTTTTTTTTTTTTAAGATTTTATTTATTTATTTATTTGACAGAGATTATAAGTAGGCAGAGAGGCAGGCAGAGAGAGAGGAGGAAGCAGGCTCCCTGCTGAGCAGAGAGCCTGATGTAGGGCTTGATCCCAGGACCCTGGGATCATGACCTGAGCCAAAGGCAGAGGCTTTAACCCACTGAGCCACTCAGGCGCCCTCAAACAATAGGTTCTTAATAGCTAATCCTATTCCACTTTCAAATAACAGTGCAACACTTCACAGGTAACATAATTTATAGTAATAAAATAATGCTACTTATTTCCTCTTTTTTTTCCTCTTTTTATAGTATTTCTGCCATTCATTTCATTTATATATGAGCGTACATAAGCATATACATATTTCAGTTATATATAAGCATGTGTATTTTAGCATGAGGATGGATATAGTGGGCTGGCATTGGATATTTACCATCCCCCCAGGTTATTCAGGCTCTGATAATACAGTAGTAGTTTAGTAAAATCTTTTTTACTAGTTTTCCCTGAGGCAGGCTTTAGAAAAATGGAGTGCTCTGGAGTATTTCAAAATGATTCCACCACTCCCCCACCCCCATGGCTAGCAGGAGGGGATTTTTCTCTAGTATTTACTGTGGGGAAACTGGTTGAGCTTCTGGAGGTAAATTTCACAATATTTTGGTGAGTTCTTCTATTTAGGTTCCCTGGAGTTTTTAATTCTCAGTGTTCACATCACATCTCCAGCAATTCAGTGATTATGGTTCAGTTTTCTTCCCCAGACACTGGTTCCTAAGACTGTCTCTGCTAGTAAGTCTCTACTCTGTTAGGCTGTGACTTCTTGTATTTGCCTGTTTGTCTCTCTGTTGTTGGGGCAAGTGTTTTGCCCTGTATTCTTCCATCTCCTCTTTTTGCCTTTCTCTTCCTTCTTTCACTTAAAGGGGAGTGTTATTTTTCAGTCGTTTCAGCTTTCACTTGTTAACATGAAGTGGCAATTTCCAAGCTCCTTTCTTGTTGAACTGGAACTTTACTTATAGAAATATTTGGGGGTGGGAGGTTGACTAATTAGTGTGGAATAATGATGAACTCACAGTTTCAGATTCTCTTCCCCTTCTACCCCTACAGTTCATCTTCCATCTTTCTACTCAACCAGGTGGTAGAAAAAAGGGACATATCTAACTATTATAAAGCATAATTATAATGATAATTAACTTTTTGAATACTTTACTATATGCATTTTGCTTATATTTTTATCACTTGGTCTTTACAGCAACTTTGAGGTAAGTCTTTTAATTCTTAGAGATATGAAAACTGAGGCTTAGATGGTTAGTTATTTTGCCTAAGTATACAGTGCTAATAAATGGTCAGTCTTCTAACCCTAACTCTTGCTTCTCTAATTACATCTACTGTTTTCACCAAATAATTTTCTCCTTTGATCAATAAATTTAAAATTAATCAAATTCTCACCTTAATGGACCATGTTGGAATGGCACTTTTCTCTCAGCCTCTGGGAGAAATTTGATTTTTTACAATGATTTTAGTTTTTTTTACCAGTTGCATTTAACTCCTCTCTAATTCCATAATATTTTGTCAGAACTATCTGAAATTTAAATTTTTCTTGAAATATTCTATCTATATTTTAACAGTGGTGACTCTATTTCAGATCACACAGTTCTATTATCATGGCAGGAATAAAAGTTGGATTTCATTTTAAATGTACTATTAAAAAGTGTATTTAAAATTTTTATAAACAATGGGATAACATTTCAGGAGACATTCCTACCTCCTTCTTCTTCAAGTGTCACTGTTTATTTGTCTTATTTATCATCAGTTACGGTGAGAAATACTCTCTCCATCTTCCATAGGAATAGAATCCTTCCATTTTTGTCTTGAAGACCACATTGTCCCAGTTTCTTTGCAGCTAGACATGTCCATGTACTATGGTCTGGACAATGAGTCATTAACAACAGCAAAAGTCCTTACTTTTGCGGTACAGTGACTTCCAGAAACCATTCTCAAGGGACAGCTAACATACCCCCATATTCTTGCCTTCTTTGTTCTTTCTACCCTGCTGCTTAAAATGCAGATGCTATTGTCTTTGACCTGAGGTTAAGGTCATACAATGGAATAATTAGGGTGTTTGAGTCCCTGACACTGCAGTGCAGCCTACAAGTTCTAAGTGTGCTTATTTGACTTTTAACTGAGAGAGGGGGGAGAAAAGTCTTTATTTACACTTTCTTACGTTAGATTTTTATAAGTTTTATTTTATTTTTGTCACAGTTTAGCTTAATATACACTGATTTAAAACAAAAATGGTTCTTCTGCTCTCACCATCTTCCTCATCAATATTAGCAATATTGTTTCTAATTAAAGACTCTATGTATTCTTTCATTGAATTGTGGAATAACTTTACAAAATACACTATCAAACTACATTTTTATTTTTAACTAGCGTAATCCTGGGAAAATTCCTTTCTGTATAAATTTTAATTTTTTGTGCGGTCATTGAGCTTGTAGATACCTGCTCTAGTCTTGTCTGGTTGCTTTCTTCCTATAACCACTTCACCACTCTTGATTAAGAACTTTCTAAACAACATCCAACACTGAGAAAAACACCAAATAACAGTGGAATCATTCACATTGTAAGATAATCTCTCAAAACTACTTCAGATTTTAAAGGCTTGCTGTAAAATGTTGACCAAGCAACCTCCACACAGGTGGATTGGTGGGTTAAATGAGGCTGTTTTGGTTTTTTGTTTTTAAAGATTTTATTTATTTTTTTGAGAGAGAATAAGAGAGGGAGCACAAGAAGTGGGGGACATATATAGAGAGAGAGAGAGGAAAAGGAGACATCCCCCTGAGTAGGGAGCCCGATACAGGACGTGATCCCAGGACCTTGGTATCATGACCTGAGCCAAAGGAAGAAGCTTAACTGAATCACCCAGGCGCCCCTAAGTGAGGCTGTTTTAAACGGTTGAATCTTAGTCCTATATCTACTTTGGGCTCAAGTTTGCTAGGTTCCTTTAGAATTCACAGGACATTAATTGGGCTGTAGGTCTCTACATTAAAAAAAATAACAGAATGCTAAAAAGTGATATCTTGATTATTAGCTTGGACATATTATAAAGAAGATGAAAATTAAGTTTAAAATCAAGACATCTTAACTTTTCCTTAAATGTATGCAATGCTAACTGGTGAATGTAGAAGCTTCACTGCAAGGAGACAGTTTTATGTGTCTTTAAATTCAGAACTCCCTATGAATTGAAGGGGAATGTCAGGAGAAAGCATCTGTTTAGCAACTTGCAGTTTGGGGAATATTCTTTAGGAATACTGCATTAGCATCAAAATGGCAGTGCACAGATTGGAAGGATATTATAATGGTTTGCAAAGTCTCACCCTCCTTCACTTAAGAACATGAAGGCAGCACCAGAAGCCATCTGGGTTGGAAGCTGTTGGTTGTCTATGTTCTGATATTACTGGTGCTGACTGCAAAGCAGAAAAGAAAAAAAGAAGAAAAAAGATTAAAAAAAAAAAAAAAAAAAAGGAGGTTCCCGGTATATGCCCTCCAGCTGAAGGAAACACCAAACTTGACAAGTCAAAAGGGATAGCATTGAATTATAAGCATTCAAAGCCTACTTAATAAGTAACTGGGATTAGTGTTCTTTCTTCAATATATTGCCTTGAGTTCAGGGCTCCATTTGTGGAAGAGAAATGAAGAATAACAGAAGCTGCTCGGTAAATGATAAAGAAATAGAAAATAAGAAAAAAAGCCTGGAGCCCAAGGCAGGGAAGTTGGCTTAAGGCTAAATCATAACTTCCCTTTCATAACCAGTGAAATGTATAAAAGCCATTTCTCAGTGTCTCTGTGCATAAAATGGACCGATGTTCTGCCAAGCTATACATTTATAATCAAAGGTAAATGTGCTGATAACATGATGGTGCTGAGGCCTATGGTACTTTGCATAGCAAGGAAACACCTTTAATTAAGAACACTGTTTAATTAGATTAGTCTGGAATATTGGCCATCTACAAATGCACCGTTCTCTTTCCAAGTCAGTCCATTTACTCAGTGGGGAGCAGAGACCCTTTATCTTGCTAATTACATAGTGAAAAATAATAGAATCTTGGGGGTACTTTTTGAAGACTCTCACCTGCTTTCTATTAATGGCTTATTTTTACAGTTTTCATAAATATAACTGACATCTATCACTTACAAGTTTAAGGTGTACAGAATAATGTTTTGACTCTCAAATATTGTGATTACTGTAATAAATTTAATTAGCATCCTTCCCTGTTAACCTTCTTATCCAGCTCCCAGGATGCTTTCTTTTAACCAAAAGGTACTTTAGTCCAGATAATTCTGGATCACTCTCAATGGAATAAAAACAGTCTTCCCACTTGGAGGTCAGCCTCCAAAATAATACAAATAATAAGTTATATTATTTTAAATAATCGTAACTGACATTTTAATAGAGATGGACAGTTTATAGCATGCGATCGCTTGCCTTATCTCCTGTGATTATAGGCTAGTGCGCCGCTGTGTGTCTTGCATTTAATAAGAATTCAGAAAGTATTTGCAGATTGATTAACCATATTATCTTCTTGCTAATGCAAGCAGTGAAATGTTCAGTAACCCTGGTTACCTTATTACCTCAGCTGTCTAGCCCATCGTGATCATTTCCACAGGGGAACTGCCTCCAAGTACAGACACTCCAGCTTGACGGAAAAGGAGGGAAGATTGAGCCTGGCAATTAGACAGGGGCGTGGTTTCTTTGTGTGGTACAAAGGCAAAAACCGCTGCTTTGTTTACCTGGTGTACCAAATTCTACATCCACAGCCGCTTTGAAGCCATGGCTTGTCCCATTAATATCCCAGTCACAGTGATTTGTTCTTACAGCATTTTTCATCATGCTAAGCAATACTTAAGTGTGCTTTGGCATCAGATTGCTTTTGGGTTTTGTTCCATAATGTTTTCATTAAATGTGTATGCTAAAAGAGGAATGAGTCAGGGAATAGAAATTACCACTGGAAAATTGTAGCCAGGCAGGCTTCATAAATAATGCTTTGTTTCTGCTACTGATGTCAATCCAGCCAAGCCTTTCAATGCCTATCTTTGTTATTCTGAATGCTGCGGTTGCTAGCACTAGAGCCTGATCTCTCTCACTCTCCCTTTTTGTAAGAAAACACAAATAGGATTGCAGTGGAAACCATCACTGAAAATCAGAAATATGTTTTGTTACAAGAAGAGAAGACCTCTAGATATGAATATATGTGAAATGGAGCAAATTATAAGTATATTTATTAGTGCCATAATAAAAAAAAAAAGAAGAGAAAAAAACAGAAATAGAAGCTAAGGGGAAGGTTACTCTCACAAAAAGCAGTAAAATGAGTTAGTAGTCCTTGTATTCATAGAGTAAGAAATACTGCTGACAACAAGAGGTCTTTAATATATATTTTAGGGATGCATCCTTCCACACCAAAAAAAAAAAAAAAAAAAAACCCAAAACAAACAAAAAACCAAAACACCCTCACAAGCAATATGGGGAAATACATTCAATAATATGTGCTTAGTTTTCAGGTACTTGCACTGTGTCCTTTAATCACAAGTCTGGGAAAACATTCAATAGTGTCCCATGACAGACACACCGAAGGTGGTCCCCCCAGTGATTCCTTCAACTAGAGTCCAGGATTCTAAATAATAGAATGTGGCAAAATTGTGTGTGTGTGTGTGTGTGTGTGTGTGTGTGTGTGTGTGTGTATGTGTGTATCTCTTTCTATATAGAGAGATATATTATGTAAATAAATAAATTATATATAAAAATTATAGATGTATTATATATTATTTATTTATTATATGTATATATAAAACATATATTTTTTTTTTACCTAAGATACTGTCTTGGCTGACTAGAGCAAGATACTCCTACTGACTTTAAAGAAACAAGCAGCCCTGTTAGGAACTGCATTGAAAGAAGAGCCATGGCATGGGACTATGGGCAGCTTCTGGAACCTGAGGGAGTCAAAGCCAACAGCCAGTAAGAAACTGGAGTCCTCAGTGTTTCTGTGCAGGGAAATTTTCACTGACAACCTGAATGAGCTTGGGAACAGATTCTTCACAAGTTGAGCCTCTAGATGAGAACATAATAATCTGGTAAAAATCTTGATGGTAGCCTTCAGAGATGGAAGAGGACCCAGCTAACCCACGCCTGACTTAACCTACAGAAACCGAGATAATAAATGTGTGCATTTTTAAGTACCTGTGTGGCAGTTTGCTAAGGGCCAGTAGAAACGAAGTCATCATAGTTGACTATGTATCATATAAACCTATAGTCTTACGTTAGATTTTCAGAGCTTATTCACCTTACAGCTAAAAGCTGATGCCCTTTATTCAAGTCTCTGTACTTCCTTACTCCTCCCCACCCCTCGCCAGCTCCTGACAACTACTTTTCTGCTCTGTTTTTCTGAGTTTAGCTTTTTTGTTATATTGCACTTATAAGTGATACCTTGCAGTATTTGTCTTTCTCTGGCTCATGGCACCTAGCATAATACCTTCCACATCCAACTATGTCGGCTCAAATGAAAGGATTCCTTCTTTCTCATAGATGGATAATAATAATCCATTGTATAAATATACCACATCTTTTTTTAATCCTTTCATCCATTAGTGGATACTTAGGTTTTTCCATATCTTGACTGGTGTGAATAATGCTGTAATGAATGTGGGATTGCAAACACCAACAATATCCTGTTTTCATTTCCTTTGGAAATATACCCTGAGGTGAAATTGCTGGACCGTATTTTGTTCTATTTTTAATTTTTTGAGCAACCTCCATACTGATTCCCATAGTAGCTGAACCAATTTACATTTCCACCAACAATTTCCTTTTCTCCACATTCTCTACAACACGTATTAACTCTTTTATATTTTAGCCATTCTATCAGGTGTGAGGTGATATCTCATTTGGTTTTGATTTACGTTCCCCTGATTATTGGTGTTGTTTATCAACTTTTCATGTACCTGTTGGACATGTGTATGTCATCTTTGGGAAAATGTCTAGTCCATTCTTTCCATTCTTTTTTTTTTTTTAAAGATTTTATTTATTTATTTGACAGACAGAGATCACAAGTAGGCAAGAGAGGCAAGCAGGGAGAGAGAGGAGGAAGCAGGCTCTCCGAGGAGCAGAGAGCCCGATGTGGGGCTCAATCTCAGGACCCTGGGATCATGACCTGAACCGAAAGCAGAGGCTTTAACCCACTGAGCCACCCAGGTGCCCCCATTCTTTCCATTCTTAATTGGATTTTATTTTCCTATCGAGTCATAAGAATTCCTTATATATTTTGGATATAACCCTTGAATATGATTTGCAAATCTTTTCTCCAATTTGGGCAGTTGTCTTTTCATTTTGTTGATCATTTCCTTTACCCTGGAGAAGATTTTTAGTTGGTTGTAGTTTCAGTATTTCTTTTTTCTTTTTTTCCTTTGTTGCCTTTGCTGTTCATGTCAAATCTAAAAAACCATTGCCAAGACCAATGTCAAGGAACTTATCCCTGTGTTTTCTACTAGGAGGTTTATGGTTTCAGGACTCACGTTAAAGTCTTTAATCCATTTTGAGTTGATTCTGTGTATGGTATAACATAGGAGTTCAGTTTCACTTCTTTGCATGCAGCTGTCCAGTTTTCTAGACATCATTTATTAAGAGACTATCCTTTTCTCATTTTATATCTATAGCTCCCTTATCATAAATGAGTGCACCATATATGCATGGTTAATTGCTGGACTGTCTATTCTGTTTCATTAGCTCTATATCTGTTTCATATTGATATCCCACTGTTTGATCACTATACCTTTGTACTATAGTTTGAAATCAAGAAATGTGATGTTTCCAGCTTCATTCTTCTTCTTCAAGATTGCTTTGGCCCTTCAGGGTCTTTTGTGGTTCCACAGAATTACAACATTTGGAGTACCTGTGTAGCTCTGCTACTACAGAGCAGTGAAATTTGGTGAATGGTCTTTCCAGAGCATGGTGACTTCTTCGGCATGAAATGAATGGTATCATCTTTGAGATTAAAAATGATAAATTTAAAGACATAGAATACTTACTAGTTTCTAGCAAAATTAGATGAATGGATTAGCTGTTATATGTCAAATAATAGTGATATTAGTATTTTGAAACCATGTATTATAAATCTGTATTATTGCAAGGAAGAAAGTAATATGAACTACCAGTTGCTTGAAAAGCCTGGCTAAAATTAAAAGTGACAGAATCTTGAGACTAAATACAGATGCATAATAACTAAGGAAAAACTAAATTTTATTTGGTATGCATTGTATAGGAAAGGATCAGAAAAACTCACTGAGCAAATACTCTGTGAAGGATAGGTATTAAGGATTTTGCTTTAAGTTTTCATAAAACAGAATTTGGCTGGACACGGGGAGGAAAGCTAAAATTTTATAAAAATCGTAGAGCTGCTCAAGAGGTTGAATGAAAAAAAATGGATCAGTTACCATAGATCTTAGATGACCCATGAATCCCCTTTCGGGGCTCTGAGGACCTTGAAGCTCTTTGGCTTCTTCACTGGAAGTTCTGCCTCCAGAAGCTGGGGCAGCAGTGGAGGCTGGTTATGGAGCATGAGTCCCAGTGTTTCAGGTCTTGGCTATGTCTGGAGGTCTTTGCTGCTGCCACCAAAGTGTGCTCATGTTGTAGCCATCTGAATGATCAAGGGCTATAGTTGGACAGATTCTCCTAGGGCTGGAGACTAGCCTGGCTGCAGGTTCAGGGAGAAGAGGTAGGAATGGGGTGCTTATCCTGGAGAAGGGGATTCTCCTTGTTGACATGTACCTTGTCATGTTGACATGTACCTAAATGCCATGTTGACATGTACCTACCTGATTCAGTAGGACAGGGCCTATGGTGCCAGTGCCTGGAGACATCAGGCTCCTGTGTACTTTGGGGTTGCTGGACATAATAAACATGAGCTGGTATCTTGCTGCTTTAGCCCTTCACAAAGTAAAAAAATAAAATAAAATAAAACTTTTTGGTGACAGATTTAAAAACATACTTAGAAAACATGGTCTATCTCAAAGACTTGAAATTTTCAATTGCCTTTTTAACGAAGAGACGTTTCTTTTATGGAACTTTTGTGTTTATCTTTTGAGAACACTCATGCCTTTAAATGACCTGGGTGAGTTTCTCTTTCACAGCCTCCTTATCCTCCTCGCCAGCTTGATTTCAGACTCTGTCTCGTGTGTTCTTAGCTCTGTTATTTTGGATAAATTACCTACCCTATTTCTCTTTTCTCAAGTACTTCATCTGAAAATGGGGATAACATCTCATAGAAATGTCAGGATGAGACAGGATCATAAATATATACTACTCAACTTTTCCATCCTTTTTCTCACATAAATAGTTTTAAATTATGACTGTGTTCGACTAAAGAGGTCCAAATTGTAAAAACCTAAAACTTTCTGCGACAGGGACTCCAGTTTTCCTTCAGGAGTAAAAGTCTTACTGTACCAGCGTAAATGCAATAAAATGTGAACTCTCACATGTTTTTTCACACTGACATCTTTTTAACTTTTCAAGAATTACCTATAAGCCTAAGGAAACTGCTGCTGACCTTTGCTTGTATCTTAAATTTGCAAGTAAAGGTTTGGAAGGTCAATGGTCTTTTATTTTTCCACCTTTTTTATTTGGCCAGAGAACAATGTAGGGACCTAAAAGTGGTAAAATATCAGAGCGGATTAAAGTGTCTGATATTGCTCTGATGTGCTGATTTTCACAAAGTCAACTTATGAAGCACTGCATTTAGTTGAAAGGGTGACTACATCCTCTCTTCAAAACACTCACTGTCCTTCTGAACATCTTTTATTCTCTTAAACAGGAATTGGCATAAGTATATCTTTTAGTAATATTTGAGTTTATTCTACTTTGCTTTACTCTTTCTGTTTTCATAACAATGCTGGGATTGAGATGGCTAGACAGTAAAACTTTTTTCTCCAAAAAGTATAAAAATAAGTAGACTGTCATCAACCAAATAACTTATAATGAATATAGAAGTTAATGTCCTATATCAGTGGAAAGTTTTACATTATGCCTTCAGATAATGAAGATTAGCAAAGCACTTTTCCAAGATGTAGTTCTGATTAAAGAAGATGAGTAAAAATTAGTGTTTGAATCACACTGGAGTTTCCTGAGAACAGCCATCCCAAAACTCTAATGAAACTTAGTTTGCACAATGGCTCAGGAACTTTTCCATAACCTCACCCCATGAAGTTTGGTTGACTTCTTGTGGGTTTTATCTGGCTGTGAAGATATGCCAAAATAATTTCTGTAGTATAAAAGAAAAAAGAAGAATGGAATTTGGAAATATTTTTCTTTCGTATAATTTAGAAGTAATCTGTTTCTTACTCTTCAATATGGCCTCTCTAATATTGGAGCTCGGCATGGACCAGAAGCACAGATAGGGAATGACAGAGAATAAATTGCACTTTGCATTGGACGTGGCTATGATTTGGATAAGGAGGAAATGAAGCATCCTGGAAGTACTTCAAGACTACAATGATGAGGACTAAAATGACAAGGCTAAAATTCTGACTGGTGATACCACATCCCTCAAATCAAAATTTGCTTCATTGTCAGAACCTTCATTCTATAAGTTCTTTTTTTTTTTTTTTTTTTAATTAAGCCCGTCTGTTTTCCTGGCATTGATTTGACCATTTTTTTCCCCTGCAAAATAAGCAATTTGAAATTTGAAAAACATTTTCAAGCTCCTTAAATCTTTTATTCAGTACATCTTCCAATCCTTTAGTCACTTTCTTGTATGTGTTGTATATTCTTTGGTAGCTTCATTAGTTTCAAATTTGTCCTTTCATGTATCAACCTAATTTCCTAATTAAAGGGAATGTAAAAGAGGGAAAGGGAAAGGGAAGAGGGACATAGACCTGGTGGATAAGGAGACAGGCAAAGAAATGGAAGATAAGTTCTCTCTTTTTTAGTTTTATATCTTATTTGTAGTAAATACTTAATTCAAATTCTATTTGGAGGGGAATGGCAGTGAATAATAGAACTGTAATCAAACCCAAGGAAGTAGAAAGAAAACATGAAAAAAAGGATAAGAGAAAATAAAAGGCAGATTGTCAAAAGGGAAGAGAGAGAGAAAAAAGTAGACAGTAAATTTAGTAACAACATCCAACATTTGTTCTGATCATTTAATGATCAAAACGGTCCTGCAAGTGCTGCATCTTTAATTTTGTAGATCAAGATACTGAGACTCAGAGGCTTAAATAACTATGTGGTGAAACCAGGATCTGCAAATAAGACTGTCTGACCCCAGGGTGTTGGAATGCTGTCATTAATTGCAATATATTGGCTCTTCCTGGTCTGTTACAGTTTCTGGTTTTCTCAAGAATCTTTCCCTGGGGGCGCCTGGGTGGCTCAGTGGGTTAAAGCCTCTGCCTTCGGCTGGGGTCATGATCTCAGGGTCCTGGGATTGAGCCCGGAGTTGGGTTCTCTGCTCAGCGGGGAGTCTGCTTCCTCCTCTCTCTCTCTCTGCCTGCCTCTCTGCCTACTAGTGATCTCTCTCTGTCAAATAAATAAAATAAAAATATTTAAAAAAAAAAAAACAAGAATCTTTCTCTGATTTTCATGATAAATACAATTCATGATAAATAAATTTTGGTCAGAGTAAAGAACCACATAGCTTCCAGGAGTAACTGCCAAGGCACAATAATGTTTGGCCGACCTTTTATGCAACCCTGGATATAAGTTTATGTAGAGTAAGAGCTGGTTTTAAATTCTGAAGCTTTAAGTTTGATAAACATTAATACCTTTTCACACCTAAACATATGTCCATAATCCTAGGAAAGAAAATTACCTTTTAATAATCTAATAGACCTGCAAATTAAAATATCTAAATATAAAGAGTTTATTATAAGTAATATTAAGATGATTTAAATGTGATGGGCATTTTCTAGGCATTCAGAAAACATACTTGATAAATCTTTAAACCACAGAATGAAATTAAACCATGCAATTGGAAACAGATATTTCTGAAGTCCATAATAAATTCAGCTTTTGAGATTCACACAGCTGTCTCTATGTGTACTAAGCAATGAAGAAGAGATTAGGCAAGAATTTAGATTTATCAATTAGGTGATAAGTGAATCTCTAAAGATTTCATGGAAGGAGTTTTGATAAGCATCCAAGATTTCTGGAAGTTATTAGAATTTTATCTCAAACCAAATAAATTTTTAGTCAAAAAATAAGTCAGTGTCCTATGAGACTAAGCTCTTCTGTATAAATTGGGGTAAGTCTTACTGATAGTTAGGATGACAAATGTTTATTTGTATTGGTAATCATTCGTTTGCTCATTAACTACTCAGTGCCTATAATGTGACTAGCATAAGGCTCAGGCCATGAAGACAGAGATATTAATAAGATATGGCTACTTCCTCCCAGATAACATAAATCTTGTGAGAGATATGGCCATGTGAAAAACAATTACACTTCTGAGAAGTAAGTGCTAATAGAGGATATGAATAAGACCGAATTTAGAGGATGGAAATTTCTGCCAGGAGTTATCTTTGAGGAAAAAGCATTAGCCAGGAAATACTCCTCAGGAGAAATGGCATTTTAGCAGAATTTTGAGTATATTAATTACATAAAATAAGTTTTATCCAAGTTTCTAACTCAAGGATCCTTGATTGCTTGGTGGCAATTCTCAAAATAGGTTCTTAAAAGTCCTAACTCCTATTCGCCCAAGTACCGTAACTTGGTATTCTGGGAAGTACTTTAAAAGCTGTTTCATTGTTTGCTTTTTTTTTTAATGGGGAGATCTAATTCTTGCTTTACTTTCATTGAAAAGGCCATTGTTGTTTTTTTTCAAATGAGATTTCCTTTTGTAAATATTCAAAAGCCTTAAATGATGGGATTATTCATTCACTATAAATTGAACTTCTGAGACAAGAGGTACTCAAAAGCCCTCAGAAAGCCCACTAGGAATTTCTGACCCTAGGATTTGCAAGCAGTTTTTCACTTTCCCAAGAAAAAAGCATGCTGACCTGCCCCGCCCATATCTATTCAGCCTTACTTAGCTTTCCAAATATCCCTACTTCATTCTTTCCACTAAAAACTCATCTTGACTCCCTCAACCTCCATGCCTCCCTGGTCCACACTGTATTTTTGTCTCTTGAAGGTTATTTCAGCTAAAAGACTGATGGAACTTTTTTCTGTAATGGCTCTCATAACTTTATGCAGTTTCTGCTTCATATAAATTCAGCCAGACTGTCTGAGTTTGTAGGCGTGATTCTGGAGCCTTGAACTTCTAGAGATTTTTCCCCCCTCCTTTTATTGATGGCAGATGCATGCAAAACAGTCTTTAGCATAGCTAAATTGCATCCCATATTTTATTCTTCTGTAGAATTATGTCTTTTAGCTTTATTTTTTTTTCATTGTTATTGCTACAGGGACACTATAACAAAGACACATTGAAGAATTTGTTTAAGCTGTAAAGAATGAGTTAAAGAAGTTCACTTTTTCAGCATATTAAATTGTCAGAAGAATAAACTGATTGGCAATTGTGGAATTTCAGGATGTGGTTAAGCTCAGTATCATTATTTCTTTATTATATAAATAAGGAAACTGAAGTTCAAAGAGTCTCACTATCCAGATTCAGTGTAACTACTTCTTATTTTAAACTTGGTAATTCTGTTTAAAGCATGATCTTTACACTTCCATTGAATATGTTTAATTTTGTAATCCAAATTTTTATAATAGAGTTGGTATATTTTTCCCCTGAAACTTTTTAAGGTTTTTGGTTATTGGCCAAAAACAAAAGCAGAAATCACAAAAAAAAAAGAAAGAAAAATTCCTGAAATACCTGATCTTAAAGACCAAATAGAAGTTCTTTTTCCCTTTTTATAATAAATTGCTTAAGTCAGGTGCTGTTGTGGCTCAATCAGTTAAATGTCTGCCTTGGGCTCAGGTCGTGATCCCGGGATCCTAGGATCTGGGATGGAGCCCCAGGCAGGCTCCCTGCTCAGTGGGAAGTCTGCTTCTCCTGCTCCCCCTGCTTGTGCTCTCTATCTCTCTCCCCCTCTCTGCCAAATAAATAAATAAAATAAAACATAAGTGTGATTACTTTAAAAAATAAATTATATGAGTAGTTTTTTTTTTTTAAGATTTTATTTATTTATTTGACAGAGATTACAAGTAGGCAAGAGAGGCAGGCGGGGGGGGGGGGCAGGCTCCCCGCTGAGCAGAGAGCCCAATGTGGGGCTCCATCCCAGGACCCTGGGATCATGACCTGAGCAGAAAGCAGAGGCTTTAACCCACTGAGCCACCCAGGTGCCCCTATGTGAGTGTTTTTAATCTAACTTACAGGTAGATAACTCATTAACAACAACCCCATCGACAAAAAAAAAAATATAACCAAAATGGTAAAAGTTTGTAAATAATCAATTATTTTATATTTGAGGTGTCTCCTCATTAGCTGATTATTGTTTACCCAGGAAGAGTAAAGACTGTGTTCCTTTTACCTATCCCAAAAAGGCATTTAAAGTAGTTTGCTAAAAGACACGGAGAAAAAAGCATGTATGAAGAGAGGAAAGCACGATTCCAGGGAAGAGGAAGGGAAAAATACAGTGAAGTCAGGATTAAGCAAGTTCACATAATGCGTATCTTAACATGACTTACTGCTGTAGTGGAAAACAAGACCTCTGACCTTCCTTCTATCCATTTTCTGTAACATTTATCTGCTCACTGATAAAATCACATCTGATTATAGTGCAATGAAGCAAACAATATTCCCTGAGTGAGCCTTCTACTATATTTATTTTTTAATTTTATTTTATTTAAATTCAATTAATTAACATAAAACATATTATCATTTTCAGAGGTAGAGGTCAGTAATTCATCAGTCTTATATAATACTCAGTGCTCATTAAATCACATGCCCCCCTTAATGCTCTTTATCCAGTTGCTCCATCCCCCATCCCCTCCCCCCTACACACACACACACACACACCCCATATCTTCTTTATCCATTCATCTCTCTATGGTAATTTAGCTATTATGGACATTGCTGCTATAAACACTATGGTGTAGGTGCCCCTTCAGTCACATTTTTATCCTTTGGGTAAATACCTAGTAGTTCAATTGCTGGGTTGTAGGGTAGCTCTATTTTTTTTAACTTCTTGAGTAACCTCCATACTGTTTTCCAGAGTGTCTATACAAGCGTTCATTCCCACCAAAAGTGTAAGAGGGTTCCCTTTTCTCCACATCCTTGCCACCACCTGTTGTTTGCTGACTTGTTAATTTTAGCCATTCTGACCGGTGTGAGGTGGTATTGTGGTTATCATGGTTTTGATTTGTATTTCTCTGATGCCAGGTGATGTTGGGCATTTTTTCATGTCTGTTGGCCATTTGTATGTCATCTTTGGGAAAATGTCTGTTCATGTCTTTGGTCCATTTCTTGACTTTTTTAGGTCTTTCATCCATTTTGAGTTTATCTTTGTGTCTGGTGTAAGAAAATGATGCAGTTTCATTCTTCTGCATGTGTCTGTCCAATTTTTCCAACACAATTTGTTGAAGAGACTGTCTTTTTCCATTGGATATTCTTTCCTGCTATGTCGAAGATTGGTCGACCATAGAGTTGAGGGTCCATTTCTGGCCTCTGTCTTCTGTTCCATTGATCTATGTGTCTGTTTTTGTGCCGGTACCATACTGTCTTGATGATTACAGCTTTGTAGTAAAGCCTGAAGTCTGGCATTGTGATGCCACCAGCTTTGGTTTTCTTTTTCAGCATTCTTCTGGCTAGTAGGGGTCTTTTCTGGTTCCATACAAATATTAGGATTATTTGTTCCAGATCTGTGAAAAATGTCAATGGTATTTTGAAAGGGGTTGCATTGAATGTGTAGATCGCTCTAGGTAGCATAAACATTTTAACAATATTTATTTTTCCAATCCATGAACATGGAAATTTTTTCCATTTCTTTGTGTCTTCCTCAATTTCTTTCATAAGTGTTCTGTAGGTCTCTGAGTACAGATCCTTTGCCTCTTTGGTCAAGTTTATTCCTAAGTATCTTATGATTTTTGGTGCAATTGTAAACGGGATCAACTCCCTAATTTCTCTTTCTTCTGTCTCATTGTTAATGTATAGAAATGCCACTGATTTCTGTGCCTTGATTTTATATACTGCCACATTGCTGAATACCTGTATGAGCTCTGGCAATTTTGGGGTGAGTCTTCTGGGTTTTCCACATAAAGTAATATGTTATCTGTGAAGAGTGAGAGTTTGACTTCTTTGCCAGTTTGAATGCATTTTATTTCTTTTTGTTTGCCAGAATCTTTAAGCAGACCCCCCCACTGATTGTAGAGCCTGACGTGGGGCTCTGTCCCATGACTCATGAGATCATGACTTGAATCATGTTTCAGGGGAATTTCAAAGTAAGGTCACATACTGTATCATTTCCTCAGATATTTCAGTGTGCATCTCTAATGAAGGGGACAAAACCCTGTATGCATACATACATGTGTATGCATACTGTATGCTGATGTTAGAAGAAACATAATTCACAGGTTTATTCATCTCTTTATTTTTATACCAAACCCATATTTACATTTTATCATCAAGTTGCCTTTTTACTGTTGGTTTGTTTAAATTGAGAGCCAAAAAAAGTATACTTATTTGGTTGTTACTGTTCATCTCTTGTATTGTACAATATTCTCCCTCCCTCTCTTCAATGTCACTGGTTTATTAAGGAAACTTAATCATTGGTTGTATAGATTTTCAGAATATTTCACATTCTGGATTTGATATTTATGCCTTTGTGCTATTAATTTGTCACTGTGTGTCCTTTATGCTCTTATGCTTATATGGTCTTGAAGCTTGGTCTTCAAGTTCACTTTTAAGGATAAGTATTTATAGGCAAATCCGTGTATTTTCTTTTACGCATCATGTCATGAGGTACATATGTACAGTTGTTCCACATATAGGGATGCAAATACTGATCAGTGGATTCAGATGGTGACAACCTTTTATTCTCATCAATTTTTACTTATTGGGCTTAGTTTTCACTAATAATCACTAATGCATATATTGATTATTCAGTAAGGATTAAAAATGGTGATTTTTCTAATTCTATCATTCACCCTTAATACTGGAAAGTCTTCTATAAAGAATTTTTCCTTCATCAGCTAACTTATCATCTGGAAATAAAATAATTCTAGGAAGGTAGATTAAATGCTTATTTGCCTAAAAACCCAAATGGCAGAGAGAAATATGTTGGTGACCTCATTTGGTTGCTGATTTAGTTGAAAGAGTCATATGGTGTGATATGCGCCCTAGGAAGGAATTTAAAAATATGTATATGTGTATTTATATTTAAATGTGAGTGTGTGTATATAGATATGTATGACCTTAAAAAAATTATGCCTGGGCACCTGGGTGGCTCAGTGGGTTGGGCCGCTGCCTTCGGCTCGGGTCATGGTCTCAGGGTTCTGGGATCGAGTCCTGCATCGGGCTCTCTGCTCAGCGGGGAGCCTGTTTCCCTCTCTCTCTCTCTCTCTCTGCCTCTCTGTCTACTGTGATCTCTCTCTGTCAAATAGATAAATAAGAATCTTTAAAAAAAAATTATGCCTGCACACACACTTTTCAACTAAAATATTGGTCTTCAAAATGTGAGTCATCCTTAGGAATACATAAAGACTTAAACATCAAGCTTTTATATTATAGGCCAGATCATTGCTCTTGTCTTATTGCTCTGTCAGTGAGAGGAAACAGGGAAAACCTGTCTCCTTTTCTGTGTATTTTATAGATTCTACTCTTGGTATTAACCATGCACGCTTCCTATACCTCAAGTTCACGTCCCCAAAAATGGCTGGATAGGATAGATTTCAGAGTTTTTGTGCTGGGTCACTAGTCCAAGATGATTGGATATATGGAACCAACCTGACAATTCATGTGCTAAAAATTACTTATAAATAGTGAATACAATAACATGACTCAGTCAAAAAATGTCTTGTTAAATGAATAAAAGCAGTCAGACAAAAAAAAGGAGGGGGTGGGGATTAACACTCTGTATAAACTTCTAGAAAAAAGAAACTAGTACATAGTGACATAAAGCAAACCAATATTTGCCTGGGCATGAGGGAAGGGTACAGGAGGGAGAGGTTACAGTGAAGTTTAAGGTAACTTGAGTTGGTGATGAATATGTTCATTATCCTGATTGCTAATCAACTTCATGGTTTTCCAAGTTTATCCATATGTCAAAATTTATTATATGCTTTAAAAACATGGAATGTATTGCATGTCACTTACATCTTAACATAGTTGTTTTAAAAAGAGGTTATAAAAGTAAAGACCAATCTGAAGACTAGATTGTTACTCCAGTGACATATAAAGAATTAAGTTTTACTGGGGTGACAGAAAAAAAGGTGAAGATTTGGAGTATAGGGTGTTGCCTTAGGAAACCAGTCTAAGATTAGGATTTCTGAAATTCTTTCACTGGAATTAGAGTGCTAACAGAACATTTGATTCCATTTACTATAGCACCAAGAACCATAAGATACCTGGGAATAAACCTAACCAAAGAGGTAAAGGATCTGTACTCGAGGAACTACAGAACACTCATGAAAGAAATTGAAGAAGACGTAAAAAGATGGAGACCATTCCATGTTCTTGGATCTGAAGAATAAACATTGTTAAAATGTCTATACTACCTAGAGCAATCTGTACTTTTAATGCCATTCCCATCAAAATTCCACTGGTATTTTTCAAAGAGCTGGAGCAAATAATCCTAAAATTTGTATGGAATCAGAAGAGACCCCGAATCGCTAAGGAAATGTTGAAAAACAAAAATAAAACTGGTGGCATCTCATTACCTGATTTCAAGCTTTACTACAAAGCTGTGA
>PISX010028228.1:0-21803 GCA_004024625.1 Mellivora capensis
CTAATCGTAAAGTTGCCATTTAACAGTAAACTTACATTATAAAGTCAATTATTCCTTCACTGCACACAAATTTAAAGGAAGTTGACTAATAGACAAGCCAGTGGATGTTATAATAGATTTACCAAGAACTTGGATGGTTTAGAGAAGATTTAGAAGCAGATAATTTAGAAGTAAAGAATTCAACTGATGCCAACTTCTGTGGCATCAGAATGGCACCCAAAGGTGCCCATATCCTAATCTCTAGAGCCTGTGACTACATCACCTTACATGGAAAAAGGGGACTTAAAAGATGGGATAAAGTTACAGACCAAGGAGAGATTATTCTGGATTATGGGGGAGCCCAACGTAATCACCAACATGCTTACAAACGGAAGAGGGAGACAGAAGAAGAGAGTCATGGAGAAGAAGGAACCTACCAAGGAGGTCGGGGGATACATGTGAGAACTGTAACCATGGTGGTTGACCCTGCAGATGAAGGATCCATGAGCCAAGGAATGTGAGTGACCTTACAAAGCTGCAAAAGGCAAAAACATGCATCTCCCCGGGAGCCTTGAGGAGGAACACAGCCCTACTGACACCTTGACCTTATTCCAGCAGAGCCTCTGTAAGATTTATAACCCATACAACCATAAGATAATAAATTTGTGTTGGTCTAAGCCACCACATTTGTGTCAACTTGGTATGACCACAATGGAAAACAACCCCTTGAATATATACATTAAATGTTTCATTCTAAAGCAGTCCAGAAAGAGAAGAAATTCAGTAGACCATGTCATCGCTCTAATCTCAGTTTAACACTGTAAAATTTTCAGTGACTTAGCATGCATCATCATTGGCTTTTTTCTCTTAAAAGTCTTCCTTAGTTCTTAGCTCTATGTCTTCAAAGTCTGCTGGATTTGGTTTTCAAATTGACATACACAGTGAGCATAAGATACAAAGCAGAAACATTTTTCAGAAAGGATTTAATAATGACATATATCAACACATGCCTTTGCCTATTAGCTGAAGTTATTTAATGTACTCTTACTTTTTTTTAATCCTAAACATGTAAAAACACAGGATAGTAATCTGGAGAAATCAGGGGATTCAAATATATTTGGACTTAAAAAAATAAAGGACACCTCAACGTGACCTGTCAGGAAAGAGTCTTTCTGAGGGAATGTTAGATGCATTTCATTTCTGGAACATCTCAAACTAGGTCAGAAAACCCATAAAACTTCACAGTGAGAATACTGAGTGGTCCCTTTAGACATGGCTATAGGAACTGATAGTTCTCACTCTTCCCCCCAAGACTGCCAAACTAGGCAATCTAATCTACTGGCAAACTCATTTCTTTCAAAGATTCAACAAGGTTTTGCTCCTGCCAACAGTAAAAATAGATGTAGGACCCTCAGGGTACTTAAAGTAAAGACGACCTTCTTTGAGCCAAAATAGAACTGACCAGACTGTTCCACTTTCTCCAAATAGCTTTACCATAAATTTCAGGTTTTTATTTATAATCCATCCACAACCTTCTCTCCCACCTAACCTCCCTCAGCCCCACACTTCCCAAGTATAAAATGAGGGGTTTGAGCACGTTGTTCTTCTCAAATATTACAGCCTTGTGTCTGTGACTCATTCATTTTACTTATGTGACTTGAAAAACATGGGAGTCAATTTATTGAGATAATTTTCCAAAACACATTTGGAAATGCTAAAGTTCTTGAGAGAGCTCTGTCTGAGCACTTCTTTGACATTAAGCCAGATTTCTTATGTCTTTAGAAAACCATCATATAAATTGCTGGGAGTTTCTCTGTAGTTAAACCTCTTTAGCTGGGATGACTAAGAAGCCAGAGAGCACTAATACCATCAACACAGACTGTAAATCACCCCCTCCCTAAGGAGCCTGAAGAATTTCATAAACCTATTACTTTGAAGAGCTGATTGCTTGTCATCCAGAGAAAGTCCATCCCAAGTGTCATCCAAAGAAGTCCTTACATTTTCCTGTGCTCTCATGGACACGTAACCAACATGATTCAGAGGGTGGTATTCCATTTATCTCTGTTTTATGAAAAGTAAATGGGAGAATCCGATACAAAAAGGGTTCCTGAAATGTCATGTTTCTGACTGAGTGTTATTTGTGTTACTAGGGAACACCATTGTCCAATGAATATATATTGAGTTCATACTGCTATTCTAAGCCCTATTTTAGACTTTGATGAAAGAAACAATGAAAGTTAAAGGTAGTTCTTCAGATGGGGGTTCATGGAAAGAAGAGATGCAGAAGTCTGTGCATGTGCACAAATAAATACACATATACACAGAAACATGTATAACACAATAGTTATATTGTTGGGGCCGATTCCACGTTAAAGCCTGTTAAACCCCTAGGGCCTGCCTGGGCCTGCTTAGCCAGAGTGACTCCATGTTGCCTCGGTAGCCATTTTGTTGTTTAATAAATGCCTCAGCAGTTAGTGATATCGGTTCCGGGTAACTGTTGCTAAAACACACACCTAAAATAAGGCCATACAGGTAAAAAAAAACATCCAATCAACCAAATCCACATACGTAGAGGTCTGGGGTTGTGCTCTATAAAAACTAGCCTGTAAGACCAAGGGGGGTCGCTCTCTTCGGAGGCGGCCGTGGCCGGTCAGTCTGACTTCTAATGCTTGGCATAGAATAGAGCTTAATATAACTTTCACTTTGTCTCAGTCTCGTTCCTTTGATAACGGACCCAACAATATATGTATATACAAAGATTTCTAGAAATTGATCCCAAAAGTTTTACATCCACACATCTACCCTTTGGGAGAAACAAACAAACAAAAACACCACCCATCCATAGCCTCTTTAAAATCATGCCACAGAAGAAGACCTCCCCATGAGAACGATCTTTCTTTCGTTACAATCAGTTCACTCTGACTTCCACTTGCGGTGGCATTCCTGACAAGCTGTCACATAGGTCTGCTCTCTCCGTCACTCTTTGCTCAAGGCACGTGTGAGGATTCTCTCAGGTGTAAACACTGATAACCTTCTCCTCCCTCTCTCTCTCCCTCTCTCCCTCTCTCTCTCCCTCTCTCCCTCTCTCCCTCTCTCTCTCTCTCCCTCTCTCTCTCTCTCTCTCTTTTTTAAGGTTTTTATTTATTTACTCGACAGAGAGAGAGCAGGAATACAAGCAGGAGGAGTGAGAGAGGGAGAAGCAGGCTTCCTGCCAGGCAGGGAGTCCAATGTGGGGCTCTATCCCAGGACCCTGGGATCATGGCCTCAGCCAAAGGCAGATGCTTAACAACTGAGCCCCCAGGTGCCCCGATTCTCCTCCATCTTGCAAACTTCACCCACTCTTGTGTCTGTGCTCCCCTTGCATATTCTATGCTGTTTACAAAAATGATTTCTAGTCTCTTGAGAGTTCTGTCCTCCTTTCAGATCTCTGGCTCATATTTCCAGGCTCCATACCTTCCCCTTGGTTTCTACCGTGGGATGTGCTTGTCTGTGGTTCAGTCCCCCCATGGAAAGCCCCAGCTGTGCTCCTTCCTTCCTCAGGATCTTTGCACATACTGCTCTCTTGCCCTGAGCCAGGACACCCATCCACCCCGGTGGCCTTTCCCCTTCACTGGCCTAGTCATTCCTGGTCCTCCTGTAAGTTTCAGATTATGGTTCACATTGTCAGGGAAGCCTGACTTGACTGTGAAGTTGAGGTTGTTCCTCCCCGATAATGTCTTCTCCTGGCACCTCTCGTGCAGACATTTCAGTGATGTCCTGGCTATTTGTGTGATTATTTACCAAATGGCTGTCTTGCCAGTGACACAGGAAGCTTGTATTATCCCCACAGGAACCTTGTATTATCTTTCTGAAGCCTATCAAAGTGCTGGGCATATAACAGAAGCTCAACACATATCGGATACATGAATAGAATAGCAACTTTCACAAAGTGTGCATTACTCTACACAACCCTTCCTGCCACACTGCCAGTCTGGGATGTGTCTGGGTCTAGGTATTGTCTTTGTTGGATAAAACATATACTTTCATGGCACTGGAGAAGAGCAAAGAAGGAGAGGAGAATCAGTGCCAGGAAGATAGCAGTGGCTCTCTTTGTGCCCCAAGACCGGAGTCTCTTCATGTAGATGAACACAACTCCAGGGCATCAGATCTAAATGGACTCTCCCAAAGCTCCGTGTCTTTACAACCTGGACAGGAAATCTAGTGTCTCCTCAACTTAATAACCCCTTATGATATACAGAGCGGTCACCATTCACCTGCTCCGGAAATATCCTAAGCACCCACCCCCAGCTCAGCCTTTGGTGGTCATTAAGCCCTTTGGCAGATGCTTAGACATAGACACACCATGCACGCCCCATGGGTTTCTGTAAGCAGCAAGCTCTCAGATGTATAATGCTGGCCTCACCAAAATAGTCACGACAGCCGTGTATCTAAGGGAGGGATCAGAGCGTGCAACATATCCTCATCTCACAGACACCTTCTGGACCTGAGTGCAAAATTTTTCAGACGCGAAGCCGTGGCCTTGCAACCTGGTGATGTCTGCTACACGCCTCTGTTCTAACCAGGCACTGCCTGTGCCCCGGCGAAACTGAAACCTTCACTCGTGCTGCTGAATGGGTCTCATTCCCTCCCTACGCTCTCTCATTCCCTCCCTACGCTCTCTCATTCCCTCCCTACGCTCTCTCATTCCCTCCCTACGCTCTCTCATTCCCTCCCTACGCTCTCTCATTCCCTCCCTACGCTCTCATCCACTCTGTGCAACTATGACATCAACGGCCCTAAACACAATTCAAATCAACATTACACATGACCTGCATGTGCCTAACAGCATCCCAGGCCCTGCAGACAGAGCTGGAGCCAGCTTCAGTGCCCAGCACACATCAGCACAGGACGCGTGTCCCCAAATGGGGGGTGCAGATCGCCATATGCACCCACAAGAGGGGCTTTCCACTCTTCCTGGGGGGAAGCCTCTCCTACATTGGGTGATGCCTGGGTTGTGACTTGTCAGCTAAGTAGATAACAAGGACCACTGGGAAGAACAGTGACAATCTGTGCTGATGCCCACATTCAATCACGTCACACCCTTTTATAAAAATGCTTTCATGACCCTAAGTCGGTCTGAGAAAGACGTCAACTTTCTTAGCGTGGGATTGAAGGTCCTTCCTGACGAGACTCCAACCATCACTTGCCTTATCTGCGGCAAGTTCTTTCCTGAGTCCCCTGTAGCCCACAAGGGACCGTGGCTGCCCCTGGCTGTCCCGTGTGACTGTGCTTCCACGCGTACGCCTCCTGCAGTCCCCCATCTGGAACCCTGTAGCTGACTTTTGCCTGTTTACACTCTTCTGAGATTTCAAAGCTTTCGGAAAAGATTTTCCCTCTAAAACTCTTGCCCTTATTATCTGAGGTGTGACGGACCACGCTTGCCTTCACAATCCATCAGAACTTGCTCATGTTCTTCTCATGGAAAAGGTAAGAATCTGTCTGGTATTCTCGGTGGCTGTGCAGATGTCTGCTTCCCCGACTGAACTGGGAGCCTGTTGAGGGCATCACAAGCATTTTACTAATTTCCTTCATCCTTGCAGTACTGTGCATACAGGAGGGTCTCAATAAATCTATATTAAATGGCTTCTATGCTTTTATTTTTCGCTCATGACGTGAGCAACTAAAACAGCTCCGCGCTGTACAATGGTCAGAAGTTAAGGTCATTAAGAGACGGCCATTCCTGCCTTTCTGCACGCAGACATCTCTCTGCCAGGTAGGAATGTCGAATGGGATAGATCTGGCATCTCCTTTGTATTCCTCCTAGAATAACCGTGGGACCCACAGCAGTAACACTGGGCTCACTTAAGACCCTGAGAACATCCGTCTATGTCAAGGAAGGAGCAGTAGGAGGACAACTGATCTCTAATAGAGATGGGGCAAAGGGGCCCAGGACAGACCAGAGGGACTTGAGAGAGGGTCATGAACACGTCCACGACCTCAGCAAGCCAAGCATTAGGAATTAACCCAAAGGTCAAGCAAAGAGGATCATTTGGGAGAGAAAGTGACAAATCCTGTCCTCTAACGCTTAAGGACTAAATGTCAGGGAATTGCTCGGAATGAAGCCCAAGAATTGGCTCAGACAGGTGAGTAATAGGATAAGACAGTCAAGAGGCAGCTCTGACACCATTCCTCAGTGGGAAGTCCTCTGGGTCCCATGTCCACCCTCCAGACAGGGGGAGGAGGCCGACCCAGGAAAGTGGCATCACCTGCTGGGCACCTCTCCTTCCTAGACTGGAGAGTGGCTCCACCTACCCAGGGTACGCCCTTCAGAGCGGGGGGCCTGGTCCCCCCGCGGCTCCACCTGCCCAGGGTACGCCCTTCAGAGCGGGGGGCCTGGTCCCCCCGCGGCTCCACCTGCCCAGGGTACGCCCTTCAGAGCGGGGGCCTGGTCCCCCCGCGGAGCAAGGTCTTACCTGAATTACAGGCCTCAGTGGCGGCAGACTAGCCTGGACCGAAGGCAGTGACCTGGAAAACGAAACCTCCAGTACCTTTTTCTAATCCTCGGCTCTGTCCAGTACCCTGGTGGGTTGTTTTATAACTATCTGTG
The DNA here is from genome assembly GCA_004024625.1 of Mellivora capensis. Lineage (NCBI taxonomy): Eukaryota > Metazoa > Chordata > Mammalia > Carnivora > Mustelidae > Mellivora > Mellivora capensis. The sequence goes on from PISX010028228.1 coordinate 6,566, forward strand.
AAGACAGGTGTCTGGGTTTTGCCAACAGGAAAAACATTCCTTGTCTCCTATATTACTTGCACTTTCGAAACAGTTAACACTTGGTGCTAGACACAGACGAGTATCAGTATCATTTTCTAATAATTAAAAGAGACATTGTCTGCAGATTTCCGTAATAAACGCATGCACGGTCAGTGCATGAACACCAGCAACAACAACAATAGCAAAAGGAAAAATCGCTTTGATTTCCAGATCACTGATCATTTTCTTTTTGATATTTTTAGCATATGTGTTTTTTAGGACATTGTCAAAACTGTTTTCCCCTTCATCATGGGGTGAGATGAGTCTTGAGCTGTACATGATCCCGTGATTGGGATTGGTACGTGTGAGTTTGCACCTTCCAGCCATTCTAGAAAAGATACATAATCCCCTTACTGGTATGTAAAGCGAGTTTATGTATCACACATTTCTGGCACAGTCTTAGCAATGGTAGGGCTTGTCCTAAGCTTTGCCAATAATTTCACTTAAAAAAGTATTCTCATGAATATTAATCTAACATAAAATCACACAGGCTTTAGGAAGTGGAGACCGTAGAGATACTAAATGCATTCTTTTTCACAGGACCGACTTGGCATTTCATTGCTGTTGGTTAATCATTCCAAGCAAATTAACCCATTTATCCCCTCAGACAGTTACATTTCCTTGGGGTGAGAACATTTAAAATCTACTCTTCTAGCAAATTTCAAGTAAATCATATTGTCTTGTTAACTACAGTCATTATGCTGTATACTGGTCTTCAGAAATAATTCATTCTATCATTGCAAGGTTAGACCCTTTGACAAACCTCTCCCCAGGTTCCCCTCCCCCAGGCCCGATAACCACCATTCAATCTGTTCTAGAGTTTGGCTTTTCCCTATTCCACGTAAAAGTGAGATCAATGGTATTTCTCTTCCCGTGTCTGGTTTACTGGGCTCAAGACAATGTTTTCAGGTTCATCATTTCATGGTCTTATAGGAGATAGAGCCATTCATCCACCCAGGATTGTGATGTGTTTGTTTGACTTGGAATAGGGATCATTTCTCCCATTTTACAGATGAGGAACTAAGCCTCTAGACATGGAGTATGGTTCTGGACTTAGCATACAGTCCTTGACAGGTATATTTGCCTAATGAATGTTGACTAGTGAGTTGACGGACTTTTAGATTTTTGAGAACACACATCAGTGCAAGTCTGTGGGACTCTGGGAATAGGTCAAAGACAAATAATATCCCAATTTACAACCCCTTTGCCCACTGAGCCAAATTCCAGATGCTTCTTGAAAAGGTACAAGATCTCAGGTGACAGGTGAGTCTGGGTGACCTCAGAGGACTTGCTTCCAGAAAACTTCAAGGCAGCCTCCTTGTTCAGTCAGGCAGGACACGTTGCTCTGCCCTTGCACTGAGCAAGGGTTGTTGACCTTCATCACTCTTTCCCGTTAGCTGTCCTTCTTGCTGGTAGGCTTCAATATCTCATTTAAGCCACTTAACTCAAGAAGCATCCTTGGGATTGTGAGTCTATTTCTAGGCTGATGGTGGAAGGAATGCCACAGAGAATTTCATACTGTTGCAAATGGCAGGATCTCCTTCACCTGATGGCGGAGTGCTGTTGCACTGCATGTAGGCATGTACTTATCCTCACACACATTGCATATGTGTATCCAAATACACTGCCTACATGTGCTGCATATGTATGTATGAATCTATGCATATCACTTTATCCAAGGAGAGCGTGCTTGCTTCTTAGAGCATTTCACACATCTGTTATGTGCTGAAGGAGGGTAAACAGCACAAGAGGCCAAGTGGCTTCCTTGCCAGCCTATTGACACCACACCTAAAGAACACGTTGCTTTTATACCAGGAATGGCATTTGTTTTGAAAGTCAGTGTGGATAAGTAGAGTGGAAGGCACTCATTAACCATACAATTGTTCCTTATTAATAACTACTAGAGTTAAATTGATTAAAAATCAATGAATACATATGTTTACTCTTGTCATTTTTCCATAAACTTTTAAATATCCGCAGAGATGATAGTGAGACGCTACCCGCTTGAAGGCAATTATTCTAATTTAATTTAAATCTTCATTGTGATTTTTCCCTGTAAGTCAGTAACAAGATAAACCATAGTCAAATATTGGTCTGTAGCTATGATCATCTTGAGAAGAACTGAAATATTATTAAAAGAAAGTTGTACCAAATTGGATATAAATATCTATTAACTATTATATTTAAAAAGCTTTCACTTTAAAAATATTGATGAGCTTGACAGAGGCAAGATGGCGGAGCAGTAGCAGACTGAGATGACACCAGATCCCAGGAGATCAGCTACACAATTATCAAACCATTCCGAACACCTACAAACCCAACAGGAGATCGAAGAGAAGAAGAGCAGTGATTCTAGGAACAGAAAATCGACCACTTTCTGGAAGGTAGGACATGCAGAGAAGTGAATCCAAAGCGACGGGAAGATAGACCATGGGAGGAAAGGAGGCAGCTCTCGGCAAGCAGAGCACAAAATCAGAACTTCTAGAAGTCTGCTCCACTGAGGGACATCACTCCAGAGGCTAAACGGGGGTGAAGGCCACGCGAGGACAGTGTGGTCTCAGGACCCACAGGGTCACAGAAGGATCGGCGGCGTCTGAGTGTGGCAGAGCTCGCAGGATTGGAGCGGGGACACTGGCAGCAGAGACGGAGCGGAGGAGGGAGCTCTCAGCTCGGGCTTACCTTAAACTGTGACCTGTGGCACAGGTGGGGACTGTGCAAGGACTCCACGAGTGGCAGATCTGGGGAGACTCACCTTCCTGCTCTGGGAGAAGCAGCGTGGCAGGAATCTGCTCAATTTGGACACCAAACGGGGCCACGCGCCAGAGACAGAAATGCTCGGTCACAGGCTGGTGAGCTCGGAGCCCGGCGGGAGACCAGGGAGACGGGAGGGACTGACGGCTCATCTCCGAGGGCCCACTGAGCAGCGGCCCCAAGATCATGGCTCCTCCGGCCAGACACTGAAGGCCGCCATCTTTGTTCCCACCCTCCGGAGCTCTACAGAAAGCACTCAGGGAACAAAAGCTCCGAGAGCGAACCCAAGCAGATGACTTAGTCCGGCCCTTGGCAAGGGCAGTGCAATTCCACCTTTGGGCAAAGACATCTGAGAATCACGGCAACAGACCCCTCCTGCAGGAGATGGGCAAGACCATCCAGCCAAGACCGAGCTCACTGATCAAGGAGAACAGAGGAACTCCAGCAAGGAAAGCAACACATAGAATTAATGACTTTTTTCCCCATGATCCTTTAGTCTTGCAAAGTTAAATTTTCTTTAATTTTATTTTTTTCCTATTCTATTTTTTTTTACATTTCCTCTTTCCTCTTTTAACGTTTTTTAACTAGTTTATCTTAACAATACCTTTCTAAAAAAATCTTTTTAAACCTTCATTGTTATAGTCATATTTTATCCCTTTATTGTATTTAACCTTATCTTTTATATACATATAGGTGGGTTCTTTCCTAAGAAAAATTGGGATCAATTTCTTCTAATAGATCAAAATATACCCTAATCTAGCACATGGCTTTGTTCTAATCTCTAGCCCGAGCACATTCCCTCCTCTTTTTTTTTTTCCTTTTTCTAACCGACTTAACTTATCAATTCCTTTTTTAGAATTCCTTTTTAAATATTCATCTTTGCAGTCATATTCCATCTCTTCATCGTATTTACCATTATTTTTGTGTGTATATATATATATATATATATATATTTCTTTTTTTTTAATTTTGGGAGGTAGTTTCTCCTAAGAGACCAAAATACACCCAAAATCAAGTGGGCGGCTCTGTTCTATTCACCAGTCTAATATATAGATATAATTTTTTATTTTTTTATTTTTGTCTCCCCCTCCCCCATCTTCTCCCCCCAGTTTTGGATCTCTTCTGATTTGGTTAGTATACATTTTTCTGGGGTCTTTGCCACCCTTTTATTATTTTATTCTTTCGTTCATATATTCTTATCACGATAAAATGACAAGGTGGAAAAACTCACCACAAAAAAAAAAAAAAAGAAGAAGAAGAAGAAGAAGAGGAGGGAGTACAGGCTTGGGACCTAATCAATATGGACATTGGTAACATGTCAGCTCTAGAGTTCAGAATGATGATTCTCAAGGTGCTAGCTGGGCTCAAAAAAGGCATGGAATATATTAGAGAAACAATTTTGGGAGAAATAAAATCCCTTTCTGGAGAAATAAAAGAACTAAAATCTAACCAAGCTGAAATTTTAAAAAAGCTATTAATGAGGTGCAATAAAAAATGGAGGCTCTTACTGCTAGGATAAATGAGACATAAGAGAGAATTAGTGATATGGAAGACCAAATGACAAAGAATAAAGAAGCCGAACAAAAGAGAGACAAAAACTATTGGACCACGAAGGAAGAATTTGATAGATAAGAGATACCATAAGATGCAACAATGTTAGAATAATTGGGATTCCAGAAGAAGAAAGAGAGACAGGGGCAGAAGATATATTGGAACAAATTATAATACAGAATTTCCTTAATATGGCAAAGGAAACAAGCATCAAAATCCAGGAGGCACAGAGAACCCCCTTCAAAATCAATAAAAATAGGTCCACACCTCATCATCTAAGAGTAAAACTTAAAAGTCTTAGTGACAAAGGGAAAATCCAAGAAGCAGCTCAGAACAAGAAGTCTGTAACATACAATGGTAGAAATATCCGATGGGCAGCCGACTTACCCACAGAGACCTGGCAGGCCAGAAAGTGCCAGCAGAATATATTCAGAGCACTAAATGAGAAAAATATGCAGCCAAGAATACTATATCCAGCAAGGCTATCACTGAAAATAGAAGGAGAGATTAAAAGCTTCCAGGACAAACAAAAACTAAAAGAATTCGCAAACACCAAACCAGCTCTACAGGAAATATTGAAAGGGGTCCTCTAACCAAAGAGAGAGCCTAAAAGTAGTAAACCAGAAAGGAACAGAGACAATATACAGTAACAGTCACCTTACAAGCAATAAAATGGCACTGAATTCATACCTTTCAATAGTTACCGAATGTAAATAGGCTCAATGCTCCAATCAAAATACACAGGGGATCAGAATGGATAAAAAAACAAAACCCATCAATATGCTGTCTACAGGAAACTCATTTTAGACCCAAAGACACCTCCATATTGAAACTGAGGGGGTGGAAAACAATTTATCATGCAAATGAACATTAAAAAAAAAAAAAAAAAAGCTGTGGTGGCAATCCTTATATAAGATCAATTAGATTTTAAGCCAAAGACTATAATAAGAGATGAGGAAGGACACTACATCATCCTTAAAGGGTCTGTCCAACAAGAAGATCTAACAATTTTATTTATTTTTATTTTTTTAAAGATTTCATTTATTTATTTGACACAGAGATAGAGAGCACAAGCAGGCAGAGCGGCAGGCAGAGGGAGAGGGAGAAGAATGCTCCCTGCTGAACAGGGAGCCCGATATGGGACTCCATCCCAGGACCCTGGGATCATGACCTGAGCTGAAGGCAGCCGCTCAACCAACTGAGCCACCCAGGCACCCCAAGAAGATCTAATAATTTTAAATATCTATTCCCCGGGATGCCTGGGTGGCTCAGTTGGTTAAGCAGCTGCCTTCGGCTCAGGTCATGATCCCGGTGTCCTGCGATCGAGTCCCACATCGGGCTCCTTGCTCTTCAGGGAGCCTGCTTCTCCCTCTGCCTCCATCTGCCAGTGCTCACTCTCTCTCTCTCTCTCTCTCTCTCTGACAAATAAATAAATAAATAAATAAAATCTTTAAAAGAAAAAAAAAATTAAATATCTATTCCCCTAACATGGGAGCAGCCAACTATATAAATCAATTAATATCAAAATCAAAGAAACATATCAACAATAATACAATAATGGTAGGGGACTTTAACACCCTTATCACTGAAATAGACAGATCATCCAAGCAAAAGATCAACAAGGAAATAAAGGCCTTAAATGACACACTGGACCAGATGGACATCACAGATATATTCAGAACATTACATCCCAAAACAACAGAATACACATTCTTCTATAGTGCACATGGAACATTCTCCAGAATAGATCACATCCCGGGTCATAAATCAGGTCTCTACTGGTACCAAAATATTGGTATCATTCCCTGCATATTTTCAGACCATGATGCTCTGAAGCTAGACCTCAATCACAAGAGGAAAGTTGGAAAGAACCCAAATACATGGAGGCTAAAGAACATCCTCCTAAAGAATGAATGGGTCAACCAGGAAATTAAAGAAGAATTGAAAAAATTCATGGAAACAAATGAAAACACAACTGTTCAAAATCTGTGGGAAACAGCAAAGGTGGTCCCGAGAGGAAAATATATAAGGATACAAGCCTTTCTTAAGAAACAAGAAAGATCTCAAGTACACAACCTAACCCTACACATAAAGGAACTGGAGAAAGAACAGCAAAGAAAGCCTAAACCTTGTAGGAGAGGAGAAATCATAATGATCAGAGCAAAAATCAATGAAATAGAAACTAAAAGAACAGTAGAACAGATCAACGAAACTAGGAGCTGGTTCTTTGAAAGAATTAATAAGATTGATAAACCCCTGGCCAGACTTATCAAAAAGAAAAGAGAAAGGACCCAAATAAATAAAATCATGAATGAAAGAGGAGAATCACAACCAAAACCAAAGAAATACAATTATAAGAACATATTATGAGCAACTATACGCCAGCAAATTTGACAATCTGGAAGAAATGGATGCATTTCTAGAGACACATAAACTACCAAAACTGAACCAGGAAGACATAGAAAACCCAAACAGACCCATAACCAGTAAGGAGATTGAAGCAGTCATCAAAAATCTCCCAACAAACAAGAACCCAGGACCAGACAGCTTCCCAGGGGAATTCTACCAAAGATTTAAAGAAGAATTAATACCTGTTCTCCTGAAACTGTTCCAAAAAATAGAAATGGAAGGAAAACTTCCAAACTCATTTTATGAGGCCAGCATTACCTTGATCCCAAACCAGACAAAGACTCCACCAAAAAGAAGAATTACAGACCAATGTCGTTGATGAACACAGATGTAAAAGTTCTCACTAAAATACTAGCCAATAGGATCCAACAGTATATTAAAAGGATTATTCACCAAGACCAAGTGGGATTTATTCCAGGGCTGCAAGGTTGGTTCAACATCCACAAATCAATCCATGTGATACAACACATTAATAAAAGAAAGAACAAGAACCATATGATACTCTCAACAGATGCTGAAAAAGCATTTGACAAAGTACAGCATCCCTTCCTGATCAAAACTCTTCAAGTGTAGGTACCTCGGTATCATCAAAGCCATGTATGAAAAACCTACAGCAAATATCATTCTCAATGGGGAAAAACTGAGAGCATTTCCCTAAGGTCAGGAACACAGCAGGGATGTCCACTATCACCACTGCTATTCAACAGAGTACTAGAAGCCCTAGCCTCAGCAATCAGACAACAATAAAAACAAAAGGCGGGGTGCCTGGGTGGCTCAGGGGTTTAAGCCTCTGCCTTCGGCTCAGGTCATGGTCTCAGGGTCCTGGGATTGAGGCCCACATCGGGCTCTCTGCTCAGCGGGGTGCCTGCTTCCCCTCCCTCTTCTGCCTGCCTCTCTGCCTACTTGTGATCTCTGTCTGTCAAATAAATAAATTTTTAAAAAATCTTTTAAAAATAAAAAAAAACAAAAGGCATCCGAATTGGCAAAGAAGAAGTCAAACTCTCACTCTTTGCAGATGATACAGTACTTTATGTGGAAAACTCAAAAGCCTCTACTCCAAAACTGCTAGAACTCAGGGCACCTGGGTGGCTCAGTGGGTTAAGCTTCTGCCTTCAGCTCCAGTCATGATCTCAGGGTCCTGGGATCAAGCCCCACATCAGGATCTCTGTTCAGCAGGGAGCCTGCTTCCCACTCTCTCTCTGCTTGACTCTCTGCCTATTTGTGATCTCATTCTCTGTCAAATAAATAAATAAAAATCTTTTTAAAAAACTGCTAGAACTCAGACAGGAATTCAGTTAAGTGTCAGGGTAGAAAATCAATGCACAGAAATCAGTTCCATTTCTATACACCAACAAAAAGACAGAAGAAAGAGAAATTAAAGAGTCGATCCCATTTACAGTGGCACCCAAATCTATAAGATACCCAGGAATAAACCTAACCAAAGAGGTAAAGAATCTGTACTCGGAAAACTAGAAAATACTCATGAAAGAAATTGAGGAAGACACAAAGAAATGGAAAAATGTTCCATTCTCATGGATTAGAAGAATAGATATTGTGAAAATGTCTACACTACCTAAAGCAATTTACACATTTAATGTAATCCCTTTCAATACCATCATTTTTTTTTCAAAGAAATGGAACAGATAATCCTAAAATTTATATAGAACCAGAAAAGACCCTTAATAGCCAGAGGAATGTTGAAAAAGAAAGCCAAAGTTGGTGGCATCACAATTCCAGACTTCAAGCTCTATTACAAAGCTGTTATCATCAAGACAGTATGGTACTGGCACAAAACAGACACATAGATCAATGGAACAGAATAGAGAGCCCAGAAATAGACCCTCAACTCTATGGTCAACTAATCTTCTATGAAGCAGGAAAGAATGTCCAATGGAAAAAAGACAGTCTCTTCAACAAATGGTGTTGGGACACAGGACAGCCACATGCAGAAAAATGAAACTGGACCACTTCCTTACAACACACATGAAAATAGACTCAAAATGGATGAAGGATCTCAATGTGAGACAGGAATCCATCAAAATCCTTGAGGAGAACACAGGCAGTAACCTCTTTTACCTCAGCCCCAGCAACTTCTTCCTAGAAATATTGTCAAAGGCAAGGGAAGCAAGGGTAAAAATGGACTATTGGGGCTTCATCAAGATCAAAAGTTTTTGCACAGCAAAGGAAACAGTCAACAAAACCAAAAGACAACAGACAGAATGGGAGAAGATATTTGCAAACGACATATCAGATAAAGGGCTAGTATCCAAAATCTATAAAGAACTTATCAAACTCAACACCCAAAGAACAAATAATCCAATCAAGAAATGGGCAGAGGACATGAACAGATATTTCTGCAAAGAAGACATCCAAATGGCCAACAGGCACATGAAAAAGTGCTCCACATCACTCGGCATCAGGGAAATACAAATCAAAACCACAATGAGATACCACCTCACACCAGTCAGAATGGCTAAAATTAACAAGTCAGGAAATGACAGATTTTGGAGAGGATGTGGAGTAAGGAGAACCTACCTACACTGTTGGTAGGAATGCAAGCTGGTGGGGCCACTCTGGAAAACAGCATGGAGATTCCTCAAAAAGTTGAAAATAGAGCTACCCTATGACCCAGCAATTGCACTACTCGGTATTTACCCTAAAGATACAAATGTGCAAATGTAGTGATCTGAAGGGGCACATGCTCCCCAGTGTTTATAGCAGCAATGTCCACATAGCCAAACTATGGAACGAACCTGGATGTTCATCAACAGATGAATGGATAAAGAAGATGTGGTATATATAAACAATGGAATACTATGCAGCCATCAAAAGAAATGAAATCTTGCCATTTGCAACAACATGGATGGAACTAGAGGGTTTTATGCTGAGTAAGATAAGTCAATCAGAGAAAGACAATTACGATCACCCTTATATGAGGAATTTGAGAGGTAACATGGGGGGTTTGGGGGATAGGGAAGGGAAAAATGAAACAAGATGGGATTGGAAGGGAGACAAACCATAAGAGACTCTTAATCTCACGAAACAAACTGAGGGTTGCTGGGGGGTTGGGGGTATGGAGAAGGTGGTTGGGTGTTGGACGTTGGAGAGGGTATGTGCTATGGTGAGTGCTGTGAATTGTGTAAGCCTCATGAGTCACTGACCTGAGCTCCTGGGGCAAATAATACATTACATGTTGATAAAAATAATTAATAAAAAAAAGCATGCACTGATACAAAAGCATATTCTAGAGAGATTCAGCTTGTAGTGACATCCTGAACTACTGTTTCTGCCACAGGTAATGAGTAAATAGTTGATAAGCAAATAAATAAACAATATTTCTTAAAAAATAAAAAAAATTATGAACCATGAGAGACTGTGGACTCCAGGAAACAAACAGGTTTCAGAGGGGAGGCGACTGGGGGAATGGGTGAGCCTGGTGGTGGGCATTAAGGAGGGCACAGACTGCAGGGAGCACTGGGTGTTCTACACAAACAATGAATCATGGAACACCGCATCAGAAACTAATGACGTCCTGTATGGTGACTAACATGACATCATTAAAAAAAAAAAAAAAAAAAACCTTCTCTAAAAGAAAAATAAATAGATGAATGAATAATTAAAATTAGTCTCTACAATTCATCTATTGTTCTAAGTGTTCTCCTATACAGGTCTAGATAAAGCGTGTGCCTATTTACTTAGTATTTGAAAACCTCTTTTTTCTCTCTAAGAGAGCATTCATTATCACTGCATTCATACACATAGTTTCTCGATTTTATGTACTCCCCACTGAAGGAATATTCCTTTACTTATGGACCAATGCCCCAGTGTAGCTCTTTGATATTATTTCTGCTAGCTTAATACATTTTATAATAAAACACATTACAAGGATTTGAATCAGTGCTTTTAATTCCTTAGGATCAACTCCTAGAAGTAGAATTTATGGGTCAAAAAAGGTGCACTTCCCCCAGGCCTTTTTTGTATGCACATCATAAAATTGTCCTTAAAAAAATAAGCTTTGGAAAGAAGCCTTTCAAAAGTATGCTCTGAATTTATCCTACGACCTTTTTGCTTTTTTTATTTTACATGCAGTGTCATTGCCCTTTCTCGGTGAACTTGGTGCCCAAACAGCTCATTACTCTTTGGTTACTCCTCTGTTCTTTCTCTCATCTGCCCTGCGAGCTACATCTGTCTCTGCTTGGACCTCCAAAGCTTCCTGAAGCCACCGCACGCGCCGTATCAGCACGTGGCCCCTTGGACGGGATTCCCTACTACTCCATCTATCTACGTATTCCTTCTTTCCCTTCCTAACGAGGGAATGGTTGGAATCATTGAGAGGCTCTTAACACACAGAACAGCCATCATGGGGCCGGACAGGAATCACATTTGGAATGTGTTTTTTTGTTGTTTTTTTTTTTCCTGTTGTTACTGACTGATCTTCACAAAACCATAATTTCCTGTCCCTGTGGCTGTGATCCCTACCCTTCCCCATCTGCTACAAAACCTGCACATAATTCCATTTTTCTTTACATTTTCTTAACCATGCCATATTTACCAGCTTTGTAACAAAAGAAAAACAAAACAAACAAAAAACCAAAAAAACACGAATTGCAGTGGAAATCATTTTCTAGTATCAGACATATTTCTCAGGAGGAAAATGATTGTTTTCCAGTTGCCACGTGAGCGTCCTCTTTTGGTAGGAGGTGAACAAACCTTTCCCCCGGGCTTGTTCATGTGAGGACTGCACGTATGTGTGTGTCTTTGGGGACACTGGACCACTAGGACGTTGTATTCTTAGGAACTTGGGAGGTTCTCTCCAAATCGTTCTGAAAAAACCTACTGGGACACGTGGGTGGCTCAGCCTCCAGCTCAGGTCATGATCCTGGGGCCTTGGGATGGAGACCCCCGTGGGACTCCCTGCTCAGTGGGGAGTCTGTTTCTCCCTCTCTCCCTCCCCCTTCTTGTGCGCTCTCTCTCTCTCTGAAATAAATAAATAAAATCTCAAAAAATGAAACAAAACATACTTCTCTTTTGAAAAAACCTACTATGTGCCAATTATGACATGACTTGGTACATTTTGGGGCAAATAATGCCTGTTTCAGGGCCAACTACTTCCTGTTTTCAAATCAGTTTCGTTTGGCTCCCTGGAGCCACCCCTGTTGGAGTTCCCAGCAGGTGCTGCCACCGCCCGGGGTCCACGTGTCCCTCTCCGTCTGCGGCCGCTCTCGCTTGCGCACAAAGAACACACGGAAATTCAGGCCCCGTTGCTTCAGACTCTGCACAGACCACATGAAAGGGAGAATTTGAATCCATAACGCTGTGTACAGAGGAGACTAGGTTCTTTTTACCTGCTGGTGGGGGAGACAAGCGGGGCCGCGCCTTGCACCAACTTCCCAGTACCCAAGACATCTGCGTTTTTGCACTTGGGCTCCTGCGGGCGCTTGAATAGGCCACCGCCAAGGCAGAAACACAGCAGCCCCCCGCAGCCCCCGGAAGCCCCGAGAGCTGAAGCGCAGGGACGAAGACATGGCCACCCCTAAAATCTCCCCAGAGGGCTTGGCTGGGCTGTGGGACTGGGTGGGGGGGCCCGGTGGCCCAGGCTAAAGGGAGAGTGAACACTGGCCTCAAGTAAATGATCAAAATGACAGCATCAGGCACTTTTCCCACTCCAGGAATTCCTCTGGGATCCCTTTTCTCTGTGAAAACGCATCGATTGGGTATATTCTCAGGTACCCTCTTTCTGTCCTTATTTGCCCACATTCAAAGCTGCCACAACCCTGATCTGACCCAGATATGAATAGGATAAAAATAGCCAGAAGGCAACTCAACAAGCCGTGTAATATCCACTGGCATTTGGTAATTACAGCATTTATCCAATTCCTGGCTGGTGAGAACCTGTGCCCTCGTTTAATGGATCCAGCGAGACGCCTCGAGTCCTGGCATCCCGCTCCTTCCCTCTACTCTTAATCTCCGCAGTCAAGATGAGGCCAATCTAAACTCTGAATGATTCTTTTTCATAATCCTTGTATCCTTGAAAGGGAGAAAATACCAAATACAAATTCATCCCTCAAAACCAAAGGGTCCACAGGGCCCTGGGACAGCCACGAATCACAGTCCCCTGCTCCAACCGGGCGGGACCCAAGCACCTGCAGCCAGCCAGCAGCCCCTCCCGTGTCCTGCGCCTCCCCCGTTTGTCCCCAGAGGGCACAGCTAGCCTGATCCTGAGGTGCCTTCTGTGTCCCTTGGGGACAAAACAGGACTTGCCTTACATATTGCGAGCAAATACCAGATGAGTGCAGTGTGAGTATCTTCGCAGTTTTGCTAGATTTCGGACTTACCGCTTACTCGCTCGTTGAGGGCAACAGCACCTTGACGGATCTACTCTCTAAAGTGGTGGTGATGAGGGTGGTGGGGTGATGATGGAGGACATAGTTAACCCCGAATAAAGGATTCAAGTGTAGCCCCCGTTTCTACGCTTCGTCACAACGTACTCATCAATTCCTCCACGCAGGGATTATTAACGCTGAGCATAAAAACAAACCTGGGGATCTGTGAGGTTGAGTAATTTGCTGCAAACCTAAGAAGAGCCTGAGCCTGAATTAAAGCCGCGTCCCTCTTCCCCTCGTTCTTACTGTGCGCTTGCTTTTCCGCCCGCATCAGCGGCCATACCCGAGCTTTGGCTGGTCTCTTAAAGTACAGACTGACTCATGCCACCCCACGTCTCCAAATGTTCCCCGTCCATCTCCTGTTAGACCCTGAGGACAAATGTACCCTCCTTAGCATGTCCTCTAAAAGCTTTGCTCGCCTGGCCTCACCTCACTCTTCAATCTTATTTTTTTTCTGTCTCTTATCCATTGAGATTTGGGCCAAATCACCTTCCCTATAAATTCCTACAGATTCCTCCCATTAGAAAGGCATTCCTATGCCTTCCCCCAGCATCTGAGCTTTAGCGGAGCAAATGGTCCTCAGATGTTGTACCACTGCTGATTGTTTGCGTGTCTGTCCTCTCCCCAGGATGCAAGCATGACACAGCGGGACAACGTGCTGCCTGCTCCTTGCACTTGCTGCCCCTCTGGGGTGCCCTACCGGGGGCTGCCGGGCACTGCCCACAGGGCATACGGAAGCTTCAATACATACATACGTGTCTGTTGTGTATTCAAATCAGTATTAATCTTTCCTCTCCCTCGGAAGCTGTCAGAATGCCAGTGTTTTCCGCATTAGCCTCATTAATCTTCAGTTCTGAATGGATTTCAAATTCTCACTTTCCTTTTTGAACTATGAAACACATAGCTGGAGACTTTTGAACAAATCAACTTGACCAGGGCTAAGATTAAAAAGAATAACATCTTGATTTCTGCTAATTAGACTGAAATTGTAGCGGAAGGATTTCTAGGTACTGTTCTGATCAACATAATATGGGGGGTACAGGGTCAACTTGTAAACTAGTGTTCATTTATTCACATAAAACTTAAGTCAAAAAGGGATTTGGGAGATATGTATAAGACATTGCAAAACAAGTTAAAACCAAAAATTCATATCGTACATTGGAGGAGTTAAAGGAAAGGGAAACAGGTGAAGATAAGATGAATCCAGGAGTGGAGCGAGGTACTGAAGGGACGCTCCTGCACATTCGGGTCTGAATCTTTCAGCAGACAGAGCAGAATGGGAAATGGGAATTATTTCCATGTGCACATCTACTGAAAACCAACCATGTTTGGGGGACAAAGGAAAAGAGGCATTAAGTTCATGATAATTCTGAGAAGGACACTGGTTGAGGTCACAGATGGTATCTCCCGTGGGGGATGCTAACAACAAGGAAAACGTTTAGAAGAAAAATTAGAAGCACTAACTTTTAGAAAAGGATCTTACAATGTTTCCCGACGCAGACTTCTGTGCTAATGTCAATGCAGAGATCAGTACAAGGTCTGAGCAGTTGGGGGAGGGGTGGGCATGATGCCATCAGAATAGATCGCAGGGCGCCTGGTGGCTCAGATGGCTGGGTGTCTGCCTTCAGCTCGGGTCGTGACCCCGGGGTCTTGGGACTGAGTCCCTCATCGGGCTTCCGGCTCAGCCGGGAACCTGCTTCTCCCTCTCCCACTCCCCCTGCTTGTGTTCTCTCTCTAGCTGTGCCTCTGTCTGTCAAATAAATGAATAAAATCTTTATAGAAAAGATAGTTATAAAGACTATATACAGATATTGATATAGATATTTCTGCACACATTTATATAAACACAGATGTGTGTGTATGCGTGTGTGTGTATGTGTGTGTATGTGTGTATGTGTGCGTATGTGTGTATGTGTGTATGTGTGTGTATGTGTGTGTATGTGCGTATGTGCGTATGTGTGTGTATGTGTGTGTATGTGTGTATGTGTGCGTATGTGTGTGTATGTGTGCGTATGTGTGTATGTGTGTATGTGTGTGTATGTGTGTGTATGTGCGTATGTGCGTATGTGTGTGTATGTGTGTGT
>PISX010028229.1:0-21855 GCA_004024625.1 Mellivora capensis
ATCAGTAAAAATACATGATTATTAATAAAGTTTTTTTTTAAAGATAGTTCCAGATTTTTTTAAAAGTAATTTCTGTTAAAGAGTACATGATTGTATGGTGAACAAGGAAAATAAAATGTTCTAGTAGGAAGAGGCTTATTAAAAATAACCAATAGTGCGCACATTACAGCTATCACTTTTGCAGGACATTTGCTTAGCCATTGGCACCTGGAAATGGCAGACAGGGCTTCCTTCTACGAGGTACATCTTTTTTTTTTTCTACAAGTTTATTATCAAAACCATCAGTACCAGTGGGGAAGGCATAAGGAACGAGGCAAAAGGAACTCTTTTCTTGAAGAAAGGACAATTTTGCAGATCACTGAAAAAGGGTGGGACAGTTGGAAGAAAACAGGATTTACAAAACAAAATATTCTATTTTCTGCCAAATTTTCTATTTTGAGGTCCTCTGTGACACATAAGGAAGGAAATATTGACCCAAGCTCTCTAGTAGCTCAAAATAACATCATACACTACCTTCAGAGAAGACAGTTTCCAGTTTGAAATACAGAAGCTCCATGTAATACACCAAATTTACCAACATCACCAAAAAAAAAAAAAAAAAAAAAAAAAAAGGCATGCAAGTAAAAGACAACTCACAGGAAGAATTATTTTACCTTCTAAAAAGAAGAAAAAAAATAAGGTTTTCTCCTTAATCACATTAGGTTCCCCCTTTCTCCTCCAAAAGCAAATAAAAACCTGTTTTAAAGAGACACATCCTTGGGGCGCCTGGCTGGCTCTGCTGGTAGAGCATGTGACTCCTGATTTGGGGTTCGAGCCCCACGTTGGGTGTAGAGGGTTACTTAAAAATAAAATCTTAAAAAAAAAAAAAAGATAAAGAGCCACATCCTTTCCAACAGTGGTTAGAAGCTGTTTGGGGAACAGGAAGCCAAAAAAGCTAATGAAATATACCTTCTTACGGTACGATATAATAAAGAGTTACACTTTAGCTTCTAAAAGCCAAGACAACTCAGGCAGTCCAAGTTAGCTGATTTTAAAGTATGCAAAATATATGGCTTCTAGGGCTGTAATCATGATTTTAAATTATAGCACTTTGGGGGCTTGCTGATTTGCTTTAACTCTGTTCTCTGAAAAGGAAGGAGACACTCCAAATGTAATTTGCCACTTAATACCAAAGAAGCCAGGAGGCCCACGGAAGAGAATGCAGGGTCATGGCAGGCCACTTCAGTGGCTACAACCCAGCTCTCCTGCTCTGGGGAGGCTGCTTTACTCAGCAGCCTAGGATCCAGCTTCTAGTCAAGTAACTGAGAGAACAGCTTTGATGGTGGCCACTGTCACTCAGAGAGAGGAGGAATATCTAATTCCATCATCCTGAAGGGCCTATATGGTATCAGAGGAAAGTGGATGTGATTACAAGGGCCAAAAGAAAAGGAGGGTGTGGGAGGTGAGGCTGGGAAGGAGGAGGGAGAAGTTAGGCTGGTTAAAGAGAAAAAGAACACGGAAAATTGTGGGATCTTTTCAGACTTAAGACTTTGTTTTGGGTCTTCATTTAAAAATCCAGATATGAATTTATTTGGAAGTACTAGAGCTAGGGCCAAAGTATTTTTCCAGTTAGCCCGGTTCCAAGGAGACGTTTAATTGCAGGAAAACAAAAACAAATTGTTGTTAAGGACAAGATCTGGCTGAGCTAGAACAGAAACCTGAAGTTTCTTAATTGAGTGTTAGAGAATCACGTGACTACCCTGCACTGTCTGAACTTAAGGTGAAAGTTCTATTTTTTAATTTACCTTTCTCCTGATTAAATAAATGCCAGCTGAGGGCACTGGGGTCATGTGGCTCCAAGCGCGCTACCCTTTCAGCTGGGAGTGGCTACCTGTTTCCAGCAGCACGTAACTATTTTGTTTCTGTTTCTCTTAAGAGATACAGAAAGTTCAAGTCCCAAGCTTCACTTACTAGCTCCTGATTCTACAATTTTTACTCCCATTCTGATTCAACTGATACTTGGTCTACAACTAAAAGGGCATTCTAATTTAGAGATGAGGTCCAAGGATCCAAGTTGGGCTACTTAAAACCTAGGTCAGGTTTGAAAAGGCAGAAAACAGGAATATGGACACACAGGAGCCTGTTAAGTGGTAGTGATGTTTATGAAAGTAGTAGGGAAGCCTTATCACTTGCGATGAGAGTGCAGGGGAAGGGTATTAACGACCTCCTGATTACCCACAAGCTGCAGAGGACACTCCCGAAAGATAAGAGCAGTGGAGGACGCTTTGCTTTGCGTATGAACAGAATTTGAAGATTTGACAAATGATTGAGTTCTAGTTGGCAAACATACTCTAAAACAATGTATACCTGATGCACAAAGAAAACCACAGAAAGCCAATATAACCGAAGGAGTTCTCAAGTCACGATTCTGAAACATTGATCTCTGTCAGGTGCTGCCCATACTATAGTTCATTCTAGAGCAGGCAGTTAGCAACCCCTTGCCCACAGTTTCCAGTGTATGCTCTGGTCTGCAATTAAGGTCAGTCATGCACCAGTGTGGAGAAAGCTCCGGCAGTGAAGTCAGAAGAAGTGCTTCTGGGGCTGGTATAAGCAGCTCGGCCTTCTCCACCGCACCCCTCTCCACTCCGCTCGTGGCTCTCCTCTGAACTCAAAGAGCCCTTTGGCACCATCAGTGCAAAATTTAAATATTAGAGTCAAACCTCCAGGTACTAAAATTTTACTGGCCTTGTGTTCAGCAGTACCCGTGGCTAATGACAGCCATGGTTCAACTCAGTAGTGATTCAGTTAGCTAACCTTCCCAGACTCTTACCCCCCTCCCCCGCTCCCGTCCCGCCCTTCCTCCGCACCCCTACCCCTGCCGCCATCTGAAGCTTCTCCATTTGTTGGTTTTTCCTTCCTGCTCAATTTGCAGGGATAATTTTACACAAGTGCCCAAGTCTAATGTATAATTACAAAAAATGCAACAATACCAAGAATAACGAATTTATAGCCAAGAAAATAAAATTTGCTTTCCTCTCCCTCCCAAATCCCTACCCTCAATAGAAAAGAAGACAAGAGAAGAAAACACACCATTTTCAAGTGCCTGCTACTTAGTACACTGAGGATTTTCTGTTAATTGGGGGTGGATCCCAGCTACAGAGGACAGGTGCTTGCCTCGGGGGGGAGGAAGCCCACCTGACTCTCGCCCACCTGGATAGCACACAGCTCAAATCCTCTGATCACAGGAGCCATGGGCATACTGCGCCTCTGAGGTGCCCCTCAAAGACGATGCTTCCCGGACAGCAGAGGGCATGGAATCCAGTTACGTGGAGGCTGGCTGCTGCTCCCTTCCCCGGCTTACTTCCTCCTCTCCGCCTCTCCACCCAGCCTCCTAATACCTCACCGGAACTCTTGGCTTCAGGAGCAACTGACCCTTGGGTGTACTAAACACAAAGGGCAAAAACTCTCACTACTCAATTAAAACAAAACATGGCAAAATAAAAATTAAAATGTGCTTTCAAATACGGAATGAAGTCAAATAAATACATCTGATTTTCTCTTTTTCTTAAGTCTAAGTAAAATTTCATATCCTACACCCAAAGCTCTATACATTTGGTTTTTGTTCTGAATCAAAATGAATTTCCGATGGTGAGGAGAGAAGAGTGAGAGTCAGGACTCCCTCCCTGACAGACTCGTGCAGCTGCCAGGCTGTGAGGAACTAGTCCCGCTCTGGGCACCCGGGGGACACAGCCGCCCCCAGGGCCTTCACAGGCAGACCCTCTGTCACACACTCTCTGCGTCCTCGGTGCAGCCGGGATGGGTGCCACAAGGCCGATGCTCGGAGTCCAACAGCCATCAGTCACCTCCAGGACACGCGGCTCTAACTTTTATCTGGGAGGAATAAAGATACGCGGGGATCAAATTAAGAAGAACAAATGAACGTCCTGAGAACACGACTGACACCTGCGGGTCTCCGTGTCTTTCTGGATCGGGAAGGCCTCGCCGGACCACAGGGAAGCCACCGTGGACAGACTGCTGCACTGAACACAGATCCATCTGCAGTCACGGGGAAACAGTGCTCCTACCGTCAGGATCGACACCAAAGGACACACATGAGCCTCCCTCACGGCAGCACTGGCAAATCTCTTAGGAATCTAGGATTTACCAGGCCTACCTCCACCCTGTTTCCTGGTCTTGCAAAGGTGGGGGGGGGGTGACGAAGGGGGCAGATGGTGCAGAAACTGACAACTGCGGAGCCTCAGAGGGGAGGAAGAGCCTAGTCAGCAGACTACAGCCTCTGCTTGATCTACGATGTTTGGAAACAAGTGGCTTTTTAAAGCCAGGAAAGAAATGGAATCTCAGAAGGTTTCCACTTTAAAGAATAATAAATCATTTCATTCGATGTACTGTTCAGGCAGAATGATCCGAGAGTCGGGAATCCACAATTTTCACATACCTGAGTGCTTGTCTGTGAGGGCTGATCCAGCCAGCCTTTGGCAAAGCATGCTGTAACTTTCCTCCACCTTCTGTAAAATAAGACCCACAGGTTTGTCATTTGAACATCGTAATTTTTCTTTATGAAAACAGGAAGGCAAACTTTCTCATATTACCAGTAGGCACATCTAGATTTCAACATTAACGTCGTGAAGAATTTTGTTAGTGGGGGAGAAAAGTGAACTGCATTCCTTTCACCTCCCTTAAGTAAGTGAGTAACTTAAAACTTTCTCCCATAAAGGCGATTCTCCTACCCCCAGAGTCACCCTGGAAACAGTCCCACAGGTGACATGGGCTATGTTAGAGCCAACCTGCCCACAGCAGGTACTTCATCAGCCCCTGGATGACACCAGCTATGATCACATGAAGAAGGGAAAACATGTCACGAAGTCAAAAACTAAACTAAAGGGACACCGGTCTTTAGCTAAAAGGCTAAGAACACTTTCAATGTTGTCCCTAAAGCCTCTAACAAAATGAAGTCATGAAAAAACGTTTGGGCTCTAGCAGTTGTGTCTGCTGATGACAAAGTTTATAAGATAAAGTCCTTTTCTCAGTAATCACCACAGAAGTCAGTTTTGCAACAGCGGCCGGTACAGTGACGACCTCAATTCTGATTCACAAAACTCCATTTGTGCCCAGCTCTTGGGATCATGGGAGCCCCTGGAGCCCACTTCTGTGTCCGAGTGTCTGGGAAACTACCCACACCACCTAACAATTCACAGATCACTAATAAGTGAAAGCACTTCCTAGAAGAGACTCTCGGAACGACACAAGCCCCACCTGTCACTGGCTTGCTGTTCGCATACTCTCAGGCAGGCCAGCCGATCACCCCAAACATACTAGGGTGTTTATACCAAGAACCCCACACAAACACGCCATCTATATGGTACTGTGAGGTTTTCTGTTCTTACGATCGGCAACCAGATGCACCATGATCTTGGCTTTTTATCCAAGTCTATTCACAGGTAATAGTCAAAACAGTAAATCTAGAATATGAACAAGGTCACTGGCATCAGCATTTTGGTCGTTCTCTACCTCCTCTCTGTGAAACATGTTTCGTTACCCAAGCTTCGAGGACGCTGAGGTCTGAGGTACCTTTAAGTGTTCAAGGTCAGCCTCGATCTTACGAATGTACTCCATGATCTGGCTCTGTGAGTCTGCACAAGAGGGGTGACTCTGGATCTCAAAACAGGAATCCTCCATGGCTCCCCAGCGCTGCTGGACCAGGAATTCTGGGCTGAACGGTGAAGCCGCCCCATCGGAATGGGCGCGCTGGGGAGAGTGCTGCTGTGGGCGGGCAGAGTCCGTGGAGGGGGTGCCTGTCGTGGGCGGCGGGGGAAGCGAGGAGGCAAGCCCCTCATCCGTGGAGCTCTCCTGCACCGCTTCGTAGCCATCAAGAATCAGATAGTTTCCTATTGACAGACACAGAACAGCCTGATGAGCTTCGTGCTGCCTTCCTCACACCAAGGAACAGAGATGAGGTGCTACGCTGACAACCTCAAAAGCCAACAGAGGGGAAAAAGGGACATTAATTCCTCACTTCCGGAGTTCAGTTTTAAGTACATCAGAATCTTCTCACTTCAGGCTGAAGCGAAACTTGGCAAACTTTCATGTAATTTCTAAATAATTTCAGATCAGTTAGCATCTTAAAAGCTGGAAACTACAAAGGCCCTGTGTGGTCTTGCCACCGCCTCCCCAGCCACAGAGCTCTTGTGCCTCATCTCCCGCACAGGTGCCCCCGTTCTCTGCTGTACCCCCTGCTCCCAGATGCCACACGGCCTCCCCCCTCACTGCCCGCACGGCTCTGCTCCCATGCTACTCACAGAGGCCCTCTTCCTCACCACCCTGTCTGCCCCGGGTCTGACTTAGTTTCCTCCGAATTCTTCCCACCATCTGACATCTGTTGGTTTACTTATTTACCATGACTCTTCCCTCACCAGTATTCAAGCTTCACAAGGATAGTGGGCTTTTCTGTGTTTTAGTCAATGCCGTATCTCCCAGGACCCAGGATGGGGTCTGGCATGCAGCATATTCGGTCATTATTTACCACAGGGAAGAGTAAGGGCCACGCACACGCACACGCACGCGCACAGAGGGTCATGTGTGGATACCCAAACAACATCTGTCTCAGCACACAGCACAGGTAATAACAACCACAATCCAAGTTCACGTGTGAAAGAAACTTGCCTGAGATGCGCAAATTAACATCCTCTTCCTTCTTAACTGCTCCATCACCTTCTGATGGATTATCATCACTGTGTGCTTCACGGGCATCAAAAAAGTGCTCTCCACTCTCCTCAAGACTCCCTTCGGGCTCTGCAGGAGGCATCTCCGGGGTCCTAAGCATGTGGTCCATTACTAAAATGTTACTTGCCTGGCTATCTTGGAATGCCAGAACCACTGAATCCCGCGGAGTCGAAGATTCCGCTGAAGTCCGTGGACTGTAACAAGTGGCAGTGTCACCAGTTCCAGTTCTAAAGGGCATGTGTCCTTCGCCAGGAGGATAGGCCTTACTGTTCTCAGAGTTCTGGGCTCCACCGACTGTCCGCACCCCTGAAGATGCTGTCCTGTATCTTGGGAAATGCGGCCAGTCTTCCTGGGCGCTCTTCGCACTCAAACCCAGCTGTTGCACGAGCAGCTGCTTCAGCAAGCCCACTGGGAGATTTAGGGAGGGAGGAGGAAAACCACACATTCACAATGATAACCGCAGACTGACGGAATTAAATTAGTTTGTGGAGTCACCCATTATTTCTAAGGGTAAGTACCTTTTTAGTAACATAGAGTCAAAATGTTAATTTCGTGCGATCACTTTTTGTTTTTGTTTTGTATTGAAAAATGAAATAAGGCACCATCTAGAGAAAGTTTAACACTGAACAAGACTTGGAAAGATGTAAGCCTTCTGAATGGGGAGGCACTGCTAAATCCTCAGGACCATGCCTGCCTCTCTTTTCTCTTCCACATAACCTGAGTAATACCCAAAGGTATTTCTTAAAACGATGTTAAAAAGCTGTGTTATGCTAGAAAAGAAGCCCTTGAAGCTGTGCTTTTTCAGAAGCAGACACTGTATACACAGGCGTTATTTTTTCTAATTTTATTAGAAACACAGAACATTTGTCATTTATAAATATCCCAAGGAATCTCCTTAAATGGTGAGGAAAATAAAGCTATCCCGTAATGAGATTCACGTTCAATGACTTGGTAGCATGTATACTTTCAGAGGATAAGAAGATGTTTATGAGTTCTTACAAATGACCTTAACTGGAGGCTCAGCTTCCCTGGGCTGCTGAAAAGAGAAGCAATCTGTTCTCAACGGGCAGGTGTATGCTATGAGGCCACGCGTACAATGACAGAGTCACTGCCACAGTGTCAGTCACACCACCAGAAAGCATTCTAACGGTTCATTCAGGAGAATCGGCAATAAAGTAGATCTTTGAGAACGTGAAATTCCCAACTTTTAACTCTGCCTTAACTTCTTTCTCCTGTTTCTTTGGACAAGGTCTCCACTAGTGTTTGGCCCTCGGTCCTTCTAATGCTGTGCATTTCCCTGGCTCTCACACTCAAATCCAGCTCTCCCCTACCCTCTCACCAAAGCTCCAGTCTTAAAACTCCAACCTCCTGCTCATTACTTCCTCTAAAATAGCCTGCCAGTTTTAAAATTGAGCCCATAATCTCTGGCAAATAGAAAAAGGGGGGAAAAAAGAAAGTGTGGCAGTGGGCAGCAGTAGTCCTTTCTGACTTTGATTTCTGACGAGAACACAGAAATCATCTAAATATTCCCTTTTCTTTGCCCTTGCACCAAGTCGATTATTTTAAGTATTTGTTGCCTCGTCACTTGATTTTTTTCCTCTAATACCATTCTAGCCCAAACCCTTTCTGCCTCAAGCCCAGCCCACCACAGTGCCTTCACGCTAGCCTCCCCCTCCTGGTCTCCTCCCACCCCAACCTTTCCACCCTCTCAGCCTGAGCCATCTGTTCTCACTAGTCATACCCTAGCTTCAAAACTTCAAGTGGTTCTCGGCAGCTAGAGCAACCCTTCTCAGCCTTTCGCCTCCTCCGGGACACCTGCGAGATGGGACAGGCTCCCATTTGTAAGTGATTCTCAGCCAGGCTAGAGTGGGGGGCTAGCTAACAAGAGTGGCAAGGGCCACCCACCTTGTGGGTGTGCACTGTGTGTGAGAGAGAGAGACAGAGATAGAGAGAGGGGACGGGCTAGGGTGGAGAGTACTGCAATCTCTAAAGATAACTAGAAAAATATCTGTAGTTTGAAAAAGCCCTCAAAACACGTGCTGTACCTTTTTTTTTCTTCCAGAAAGAGCGAGCACGTGTGTGTATGTGTATGTGTGTGTTTGTGTAAGAGGGAGAGAGGGGCAGGGGGGTGCAGAGAGAGGGAGAATGAATCTGAAGCAGGCTCCATGCCCAGTGCATAGCCCAATGTAGGACTCAACCTCCCGACCCTGAGATGACGGCCTGAGCTGAACTGAGAGTGGGACTCTCGACCAGCTGCACCACCCAGGTGCCCCGTGTGCTGTACCATCCTTAAAACCCAGAGGACTCAATGTGGCATTTCAGGTTCAAAGTGGCTGGCCTCAGCATCCCGTCTCCTACCTTTCCAGGCTTCTCTCCCACACCCTGCACTAGTGCAGTGTGCTCGCCACTCTCAGAGCACCCTCGGGGCCTCCTGCCTCTGTGCTTCTGGTCCTACCATGATTCTTACCTGTACGTTCTCTATGTAGTTGAGTCTTACCCATTCTACAAGGCAATAATCACCTCTCCCTTGTCTCCTGATGCTTCCCTCTCTTGTCACCAAAACCAGATCAATTCTGACATACCTGTACTGGTTGAACAGTGGGAGGTTTTCTATCTTCTTCCCAACTAGATGGTAAAATTCTTTAAGGGAAAAGTCAGGGTTCCCACTTCTTTGGATTCTCCCTACATGGCTACACAGTCCATGACACAACCCGGGTCCTTCACAAGTACTTGTGTTAACTCAGGAATAAAACTTACAATTCCTTAGTGCATCCAGTGCCCACCGTTCTTCTGAGGCAGGCAAGTGTGGGTCTGGGACTGGGATTTGGTAACTTGCTCCAGCTTCCTGCAGAGTCCCGTCTGCATGCGGCTCCTTAGCAAACTGTCTCTCAGCCACAAAGAGATCGTCTACCTCGGATTTCCCAGAGGTACCCAGTGAATGAGACTGAGGTTTTGATGATATTAAGGGAGACTCTAATCCCAAATCTCTGTCTGTCCAATGGAACAGAAAAAGCAGAACAGATCTTAAATAAAACGGTTAATTTTTAACGTGAAGCATTCAGGCAGTACTTGGAACAAAATAACCACACGAGGACAGAGACCATTGGCTGTTAGGGAAGACACAGTCAGACTGGCGTTACCAGGGTGCATGCAAGGCTCGTAAGCGAAGTTTGTGAAAGTAAACAGGTGACGCGAGAATCTGCATAAACCAAAAGACTTCAAGTTTCATTTTCCCAAGTAAAACACAGACTCCATTCTTCCAGGTTACGCTAACACATCAGTTTACCTGGACTCTGCAGACCAGGGACCGAAATGCTGTGATGTTCCACTTTTAATTTGGGAGCTGTTTCTTCATCGTTGTCGCCTCTGTGGAAGAAAAAAAACAATCTTTCAGCTTCATGAGGTGCCTAAACATCACCACAATGAAATGTAAGGATCATTCCTTCCTTTCCTGACCAAAACACAGTCAGTTGTACTACGAGGCGGAGGCAAACTCACTCGCAAGGCGGTGACTGTGGCAACGGGATGGGCTTTGCGGACTGTTCCTTCACTGAGGCAGCCATCCGACAGATCAGGTCTTGCCAGCTGCGGGGAGTTTGAAAGGATGCAAAATCCAAAAGGGAGAGGGGGAAAAAATGCCCTTTAAATACACTCAGAAAGAAATAACAAAAACAAACCAGAAACCAAATCAAGCCAATCCAACAAAAAACCCTCCTTCCGCCGGAGAGGGTCTATATTTTGGCTCTTAAGTAGAGATTATAAAAAATGCTGCACCTTAAAGAAAAACCTAACAAACAACATCAAAACTGAACATCAAAAAACTTCACTTGACCCTTCTGAGAATTTTTCCTTAGAAAAGATACTTGCAATAGCATAGAATCAAAATAAGGAACATCAAACTACAAAGGAACACGTTTTTAGAAAAACATCTTGAAAAGAATATACGGGAAGTCCTTGTTTCAATATAGTTTTTGGTTTCCAAAGTACTATTACAAAAACCCAAGTTAAGTTTATAGAATAACATACTGAGAATAATAAAAACCATCAGAGCAAGGTAGCGCTATCTAATACATACACAGTCTTTTCGGAAACCGTCTGTGCCACCAGCTCATAAATTTGGGCCCCATTGTCTGACATGGAGATGACAAATAAAGCTTTGTTATCTGGAAGAAACAAGAGAGAAATTACTCTAACACAAGAATATGACCTAGAGGCCATGAAAGATGCTTCTAGAGTCCTGGTTTATTCCACACTTTAATCTGGGTAAAGGCTAATCAGCTCACTTTGTAAAAATTCATTAAGCTATACACTTAAAATCTGTGCAACCTACTGTATGTTATATTGTATATATTATACTTCAATAAAACCAAGATCATAAAAACTAGCATGGATTCCACAGTAACTTCATAGAAACAAGGAGATGGCTGTATATCTGAATTAAGGAGCACTATGATGTTTTCGCATTTATTTTGAAATGCCCTTTTGCTAAACAGTTACTTAATAATATTCAATAAATACTGGAGAAAAGAGGTCATCAGTTTATCTTGCTGTTACAGAGCTAACAAGTTTTAAAAGGATTCCACTGTTACTATAATTAATAGATAATTTGCTAACTTAAATGGATTTCCAAAATCCCAAACGATACCCACCTCTCCATTTTTGATTGTTTGCTCTTTTATCACAAATCAAAAAATATGCAACTCTAAGGAAAGCCTTTTCATTTAGATTACCTCTCAGTTCACCATCTTCCTTGGTACCTGTCCATGATCTGACTAAGGAATAAAGATCAAAGGAGCATGCAGGACATTTTCCAATGCAGAAAACTGCTCGGAGAAGCCAGGCTTCCCAAATAATTTGGGGGTATAAACTCTTTTTGAGGGGGGTATAAACTCTTAATTTACTTTCTAAGCAGTAAATCATTTCATTCCATTTGTCCACCAGTCGGGCTATTTGGCCAATACTGACTATCTTGTGCAACTTCACGATGAACCCGAGGTCACCGTCACTCCTCGGACATACTTGCCTGTTGCCACTTGTCGGACCAGCACTGTATTCAACTTAATGACAGGGCTGAATGTGTGTTTGCTGTCGGCGGTAGATGCCAGAATCTTGCTATGACATCTTAACACAAGTCTGTCATCCTGCTTCTGTAACAATACAAGAATGTCTTCCAGCAGCAATGTGTACAGATCTGGAAGTCAAAGTGGGGAGAAGGTGATTAGCACAGACACTGAGATGTGTTTTATAAACTTTAATAACAATTTGACAGAGAACATTTATTCCTGTTAAATCTAATACATTTTAAAGATTGACTTGCTATTGTCTTTCTTAGTTTCATGTTTTAATAATTCATTTTTATACTGTAACACACTGAAGTGTCAGTCTGTGACTGACAAGCAATTTTAAAAAAACAAAAAAACCAAAACCATGATTCCTCACCAGAGATAGTTTAAAATGGAGTGGTTTAAAGAAAGCTTATTATATTATAAAGCTCATTAGAATATAAGAATGCTGGAGACAGGACCAAATCATGACAAACTTTTCTGCTTCGGCCCTCAGTGAATATTTAATGCGCTTCACCTAGAATAAAATAACATAAGCAGATCTTCTGCAAAAAGAACAGGGCAGCGCTGCTCACTCCTGTCACTGAAACCCATCAACGGCCGTCTCTTCTCTTCTCTTTAACCTGAAGGAAAGTTACTTCCTCCACTCTCCCCAAAACTGACGGACATTACACATACCAATAGTTTTATCTCGATTCACCTTCCAGACCAATGGCCCTTCATGAATCATCTTCCTTTTTGTTAAATCCAAATTCTGCCAAAATAAAGAGAATTACACATGAATTATTTCCAAGCACTAAGTGACAGGATATTCCAGAGAGTCTCTTTTCAAGAAATTCTTCATATGAAAGAAGCTATTTACCTTCACTATCATTACTGATATCCGCCAACTACTGAATATGGAATGAATATGGAATAAAGATCAAGTTACAGTAATCTGCACATCATTTCCTAAGTTAGAGGTATCTTGTAGAAAAACATTCAAGAGTGCTGCCTTCTAAATCTCACACTAAATACATGATAATTGCTTATGAAAATGAAGCCGCAAACATTTGGCCACTGGATTCACAGCCTGTCCCCTAATTTTCCGATGAACAACTAGAGGAGGATGGTACATAGCTTATCTATCTGTAAGAGGCCTATGAGTGCCAAGCTCTAGTTCCAAACAAAGTTCTAAGGAATACTACCCATGAAAAAGTCCAGGCAGTACTTAACCTTGCTCTATATATTAAAAATTTATTTTTTTTAAAAGATGTATTTCTTCTTTGAGCGGGGAGGGGCAGCGGGTGAGGGAAAGATCCTAAGTAGACTCCCTGCTAAGCACGGAGCCCCATGTGGGACTTGATCTCAGGACCCTGAGATCATGACCTGAGCCGAAACCAAGAGTTGGACGCTTAACCGACTGAGCCACCCAGGCTCCCCTAAGAACTAATAATTTAGTCAGAGAATCATGTCTTAGTGTAGATAGCTCTAGAAAAATCTCATTCTCTGGAAGTGAAGGGGTTGAGCATATTAAGCATGCTTTTTGATAAGATGCTATATATGATATAAAAGTCTAGTTTAGGGGCACCTGGTGGCTCAGTGGGGTAAGCCTCTGCCTTTGGCCCAGGTCATGATCTCAGGGTCCTGGGATCGAGCCCCACATCAGGCTCTCGGCTCAGCAGAGATCAGTGATCTCTGTCAAAATAAATAAATAAAACCTCAAAAAAAAAAAGTGTAGTTTACTAGTCACCAAATAAATCTACCAAAACAACCACCTACTGAAACAGTACAAAAAAGACTAAAAATACTAAGTAGTTCCTTAATACAAAAGCCCCACATGACAGAAGTAGCAATTACAAAATACTTTACTATCATTCCTGTAATGGTTTCAACATTTCTGCTTTTGAAGAGCTTCATGAAAAAATTATTATCTTGTTTTACTCAATAATCTGGAAAGTTCCCAGAGTAAACACCCCTACTCTCATTCAAACCATAAGAATACAATAAAATTAAACAACTAACGTTCCTTAAGTCCCCTACAAGTTCCTGTTACAAAAAGTAAGTTTTACACAAAATATTCCTCTAATGAAAGACTAAAGTCATCTTCACATAGACCAGGCATTGAAAAGGAAGAACAGAATCAGAACTACAGTCTATGATAAAAGAACTTCTTCAGCTGATGGATGCCCCCTCTGAGATGTTAGTAATCTGCCAGGTCTTTAGTAAATTGCTTTTTTTTTTTTAAAAATTACAATTAGACCATCTCTCACCCTGAGCTCTTCCACGTTTGGGTACTCTGACAACTTCAGATTGGAGGTATCCAGACGACGCTGATAGTCTTCTAAACGCTGAAAATTAAGACAAGGTGGAGCCAAGGTTACTGCTTTGGCTATCAATGGTTTCTATATACCTGACCCAAATCGATGTTTTAACCTGCTTTTTACAGAGCTCTCTGCAACACTAGACATAACTGACAACTCTTCGTTTCTTTGAGAAAGAGCGACCAAGCACAAGGCAGGTGGAGCAGAGGGATATGGAGAGAGAAACTCAAGCAGACTCCGCCCTGAGCACGGAGCCTGACAAGGAGCTCAATCCTGGGACCCTGAGATCACGACCTGAGCTGAAACCAAGAGTTGACACTCAACCAACTGCACCATCCAGATGCCCTACAGCTCACTCTTAATCAAACCACCTCCTTTCCCTGGCTTTGGAGACATCACACCCTCTTAGTCTTTCTCTTCCCTTTTTGGATTTCTTACTCAATCTGCTTTTCAAACTCAATGACTTCTAACTTAGCTTATGGTTATGTTTTGAATATGTAAGTATGGACATGGTAAAAAATTTGAAAAGTAATATAAGGTGCACAGTGAAAATGAAGTCTCCCTCTAGTCCTGTCCTCTTGACTCTCTACCCCCAATTTTCTCTAAAAAAACAATCCCTAATACTCATTTCTTAGGTAGTCTATAAGAAAAATTCTAAGCAAACAGAATATGTGCATATATATAAGTATATTTATCTCTGTACATGTTGTATGTATATATATCCTTTTAAAAAAGATAGGATAGCATAATATATTAATACACGTACTACTCATATGGTAAGACGATCACATACACATTTGTGTATGTGTGTATCTCTCGATAAATCTTGGCGACTGCTCTACATTAACACATATAGAGAGAAGTCACTCTTTAAGTGGCGTATGGCATTCAGCCCTATGAATGAAACTACAGTCTATCTAACTACACTTTACTGATGGACATGTAAGCTACTTCCAATCTTCTCCCATAACAAATAAATACTGGGATAGCATGGTCTTAAAACATATATTTTTATAGATATCTGCAGATACACCTGTAAGATAAATTACTAAAGAAACAACGATTAGATCTAAGTGTATGTGTATTTTCCCCAAGATTATAAAAATGTCCAAGTATACAGAAAAGTCTGAATGTGTATAGTGAGCACCCATACACCCACCACTTCCATTCTGGGTCATATTTGATATATTTGTTCTTGCCATAGGTCTGTTCATTCCTCTGGCTATCCACCAATCCACCACGCATTTTGAATGCATTACAAAATAACTTGCAAATGGAAGCACACTTCACCTTTAAACATTTTAGTGTGCATGTCATTAAGAAGAGTTCCATATTTATTAACAGTTGTTTTTAAAATAAAATTTACATACAGTGACTGTATGTATTTTAAGTGAACCTTTCCGAAACAAGTTATCATATATGCATACACCTGTGCAAACTCCTAGCAAGACACAAAGTATTACCATCACCACAGAACGTTTCTTCACGCTTCTTCCTAGTCACTGTTTCCACATGCCCAGTGACAACCATTTTTCTGACCTTTTTTTCACCACTGATTAGTCTGTTTTAGAAGTTCACAGAGATAAAATTATGTATCTATATACACACACACACTCTTGTCTGCTTTCACTCAGCACGTTTGTGAGATGCAACTGTGTTGTGTGTATCAGTAGTTCATTCCCTTTTATTGCTGGAATTTATTATTCTAGTTTATGACTATACCTCGGTTGGTTTATGCTAGAAACATACAAGTCTGTGGGCATAGATCTCCCTTTCTCCTGGGTAGATTACCAGGAACAAAATCACTGGGTCAAAGGGCAGAGGTATGAATATGTGCATTTTTAATTTAGCTACATACTGCCAAAATGCCCTCTGGGTTTTTATCATTTTACACTCCAAACCACACATCTGAAAGTTCCTGATTTCCCACAGCCTCATCAACATAGCTGTCATCGCTTGGTTCCTAAGAAATTATATCCAGATCCAGGGACCCCATTATTTGTATATATGCTCACAATCTTACGTTTTTCTCTTCAGCACAGTCCTCTTACAGGTGGATCCGTATAGCCAAATGCATACTAACATTTTCACCTCCTAACCCAAACCTAACTCTACATCTGCCCCACAAATCTGGGGCTTCTTCCCTCAGCTCGTCCATCCAAACGTGTAAGCCAGAGAGCTGGGACTTATTCCTACCATCACAATTCTCTTCAAATCCTTCTCTAAATCAGTCACCACATCCTATCAGTTACCTTCTAAAGACTTCCCCAATTCTTGCGTCTCTTGAGCCACCACCATCTGTCCTGACCTGCTGCAACAGACTAGACTGAGCTCTTTCACCCCCTTTCTGTCCCCTTCAACTCATTCTCCATAGACTGGTGTGAGTGGTACTTACATGGCAAAAAAAAAAAAATATGAACACGCCACTCTGCTTAAATGTCTATAATGAATTCCTACTGCTTTCAACATCAAAATCCTTAACACTGTCCACAGTAGGACCCTGTATGACTTGACCCTGACCTACTGTATCTCATTTCACACTCCTCTGAGTTTGCTTTTTAGGCATGATCCACACTAACCTAATCTTTCAGCTCCTCAAACAGGCCATGCTTCCTTTTTACCCCAAGACTTTTGTATATGCTGTTCCCTCAACTTATAAGGTTGTTCCCTACCACATTCTTTTGATTTCCATTCATTTTTCAGAGCTTGGCTTAAATGTCAATTTCTGAAGAAAGCTATCTCCAATGGCCACCACCTGACACCCTCAAACCAGGCTCACCCCATACCCCCCACACCGGTACATGTATTCCTAGCATCCCCCAAATTCTCCTTCATAGCAGCTATCACAACTCACAACAACAAGCTATCACAACTTGCACATAAAATACACAAGTATTTTATACTTGCACTAAAATCTGCTCAATACTTTCTATCCTACTAGAAAATAAGCTCAGTGTGGGCACTTATTTTATTTATTTACTTAAGCATCCTATATCCTGCACTCAGCATCCACTTAGCATACAGATGCTCTAGAAATATTTATTGAATGGGTAGATGAATGAGAGAGCAAACAAGCAGCTGGAGATGCTCCAAAAAGCCAAATACAAGTCTGATGTTCTACCACAAACTGGTCTGGACCCACCTCCTACATGAACAGCTACCAAATGCCCCACCTGTCAATCATGTAACGGTAATTCAATGATTATTTCACAGATTCCAGGTAACACTAACTTAATACTCTCAGTATGTTACCCTGTATCTTCTTGCTTTCCCCCTTCTTACCTGTTTGTTTTCTGCCTCCTTGACAGCCTGATTTACATAATTTAAGATCTGACGACAGTGATCTGCAGCTTTCTTCACCTTCTCCCTTTCCATTGGCAGTTCTAAGCATGGCAGCGGGGCGGGGCAGGGGTGGGGGCAGAATCCAGAATGTAAAATAAAGGAAATCAGAAAGGAACATAAATATAAATATATATGTAAATGAGATATCATTTTATGTCAATAGTTAGAAGAATATACTATGACCTTGAATATTTTTATACCGGGCTGAAATCTATGGCAGAATCCCAATTCACATAATCTTTGGACAGATGAGACACCTTATGACAGTACATTAACACACAAATACTCATCTTTAAAAAGAAGCCATTGAATAGAATCCCAAGTTCAAGAAGCTAGGCTTTAAGTCAAGTACCAGACCCCCAGGGAGTGGGTCTCATTCACCTTATACCTACATGAATGGGGCCCCTTCTCCCCCTAGAATCTCTCCTGATGCAGAGCCTATGTGATTATGTCCAGTGGACTTGTTAAGCAGTAATTTTTTAATGATAACACAATTCAAAAGAACTCCAGAATAAGTTTCTTTGAATTTGAGATTATATTACTTTATTTATTTATTTGAGAGAGAAAGAGCACGCCAGCATGAGGGGCAGAAGGAGAGGGAGAAGCAGACTCCCCTCTGAGCAAGGAGCCCAATGCAGGGCTTGATCCCAGAACCCTGGGATCATGACCTGAGCTGAAGGCAGACGCTTAACCAAGTGAGCCACCCATGCGCCCCTTGAGATTACATTTAAGGAAAGAAAACAGATTACAGCATTTGTGTCATTAAAAGATGAAATTCGCCAGAATTTGTTGAGATTACACTGAGGCCTACAATGTAAAGAATGCCGAAACTGGAATATTTAAAACTACAATCCTCTGAACAGCAGTCTACCTCTATTCAACAGGTATATTAAAGTATAAAAATTAACGTGTATGAGTATTTTCAAATTCTCAGGTGTAAGAAACAGGAGTTGGATTGCATAAAATTATGAATGAGAACTGAGTATGAGACCCTGAAGCTCAGCTGAGAAACTTGAATTCATTTCCTGGTTCAAAACAGGAGAGAGGGGGTGACACACCATGGTCGGGCTTAGTGGAAGTACATATACAGACACAGAGCAGCTCTGCAGCCAGGATAAGACTTCTTCAAAGCAAACACAACATACGCTATAGGAAGAACCGTACACAAAGTGCACTTAGTCTGGAAAGCGCCAGAGAGCCAACACTGCGCGCTTGAGGGGCTAAATTGCTCTCTGCCACAACTACTTAATTCTGCTCGTTATAGGGAAAAAGCAGTCAGAGACAATTTATCAACCAATGAGCACGACTACGTTCCAATCAAACTTTTTTACAAAAATAGGTGATAAGCCAGATGTGATCCATGACTCGTAGTTTGTCAAACACTGTATTTAATGTGCTTCTAATGGAGCCCATTAAATCAAACAGCCTCATGAAGACTGGATTGTATCTTGTTAGAAAATGCTGCCAGACTCTGGAAATTGAACCCATCGGCACCCGGATGCGGCGAGAGATTATTTAGCAGGACATGGGGTTTTCTGTTTTGTTCCTAAGCTTTTTAATTTCAGTGAGAATGCGGTACCTGTGTATTTGGCAATATTATCCAACAGAAGAGGGTACTTGGTAAGCCTCTGCATTTGGGTAGGAATGATATCCTTCAGCTGCAGACGACGACACAGAGGATTACTCTCAGCATCCTAAAATTAAAATAAAATAAGTGAATTTGTGATCCTAATTAGGACTACAGTTACCCATCACGTGCCATCTATTCCTCATGGATGGGTCTACAACTGTTCTGGTTATTAAATCAAGACTTAAAACAATAAGGTATACCATGGCCACCCTATATTTCTGCTTTCTCCTTTACTCACATAATGGGGGTGGGGAGCCTTTACCACTAAGCCAGTGGCTTCTTTCTTATCTGTCTAAGCAAAAATTGAGAACATCCATAATCAATGCTAAGAATTGCTTGCTTGAGATAACACAGTTTTATCTTCACATATTCATTTTCCTATGATTGGCATTCCTACCAAAAGTTAGTTGGCTGATTTGTTATTTGCCATTCCAAGTAGGTACAACGGATCATCAGGCTGGATGTATCCCAGCTCATCTCTAAGAGGGGATCTGCAAACTTTAGTAAAGTACCAGGCAATAAATACTTAAGGCTTTGCATGCCATACAGTCTTTGTCACAACTACTCAGCTGTGCTGTTTTAGCACGAAGACAGCCACAAACAGTAGGTAAATGAATGAACGTGGCTGTGTGTAGCGAAGAGTTCTGAGATGGCCTTCTTGATTCCCACTCTCCAGTGGACGCGCCCTGTATAATCACCTCCCTCAGAATGTGGACAGAACCTGTGAACATGATAGGTTATCACTCATCTGATTAGGTTACTATCAGTTAACTTTGTGTTGATCAGAAAGGAAAGTGTTTCCTAGGTGAGTCTAATTTAATGAGAGGAGCCTTCACAAGAAAGCTGCCAGAGAGACACAATCCTTCTGGCTTGTGAGAAAGGAAACGACTATCTTGTAAACTGCCTGCAGGGCCACGTGAGAGAGATACGGGCATTCTCTAGGAGCCGAGAGCAGTTTCCAGCCAACGACAAGAAGACAGCGATCTTGTTTATACATTTACAAGGACATGAATTCTGTGAACTACCAGGGAGCTTAGAAGAGGACCCCAAGTCTCAGAGGGGAACTGCAGCTCCAGCTGACGCCTTCCTTTCAGCCCGGTGCAGGCACGAAGGGAGGACTCAGTCAAACAGTATCTATACCTTGAAACCACAAGAACTGTGACATAATACGTTTTCATTAAGTTGCTACATTTGTGGTAATTTGTTCTACCACAGTAAAAATTTACTACACTGTGTTCCAATAAAACCCCACAAAAACAGGCAAGAGGCTGGATAGGAACTGTGGGCCACAGTTTACGGACCCTTGATAGACAGCAATACGGACACCTCAATAAGCATGACTGCTGGCGCACTCTTCTCCGGGCTAGCTATGAGCCCATTCTCGTGTTCCGATCACATTATTTTAACGGCTTACATGGGACATTTCCTGACAGTATCTCCACGGCAAGGTGGACTTCTCTGTCAAGTACTTTAACCCTGACATATACTCTTTATTATTTACCATTGCAAAATCACCCTTATACTTTCGAGGAATTTTAAGAGCTAACGTATGGCTTTAAAAAGGGTTAACATAATCCTCATAAGAATCTTAGTCTTAGAATTCCCCCAGTTTATTCCTTATCTGATTAAAAAAAAATTCGCATTATTTTTTTTTTCTTTCATGACTCACTCAACTCACTTGCACAAAGGTCTGGAACCGAGAATCCTTTTTCTGACGAGACTTGATCATTTCCAGGGCGAAAGGTTGGTTACTGCAAAAGGTAGCAGCAGCGTGCTTCAACTTGTCCTCCCCTGGTCCACTGAACTGTGCCAAGAATGCAAAGAACACAACAAAGAATGGCAGACTGAGCTTATCTAAGGCCAGGCAAAGTGAGAGACAACCACAATCCTTTCAATATTCCACTAAGCGCTCTCAAGGGACAAGAAACGGAGACCTACATATCTCTGTGAACTATCAATGTTTCTCCATGCTGACAGAACCAGACCTCTTCTGATCACATTCCAATGTTTTCCTGCTCACAGCCTCCCACAACTAATTACCTTTCCAGTCTAGACCTCTTCTAAATTAAACAAAAGAAAAGTTAACACTGGGTGAATAGGAGACACAAAAGGCTTAAGGACTGAGATTAATATTTGATTTTCTTAGAATCTGACAGCTTCACAAAAGTTACTAACTGCTCCAGGAAGAAAATTGGTGGGATTCTAATTGATGCTTTACTGTATCATACTACAGTATGATACTGTATCATACTATAGATTTTCTGTTTCAGGGTCACCTGGGTGGCTCAGTCAGCTGAGTATCCAACTCTTGGTTTTGGGTCAACTCATGATCTCAGGGTGCTGGGATCAAGACCCAAGTCAGGCTCCATGCTCAGTGCAGAGTCTGCTTAAGATTCTCTCTCTCTCCCCCTCACTCCACTCATGCTCTCCCTCTCTCGAAAAAGGATGGATAGATAAATCTTTAAAAAAAAAAATTCTATTTCAAGTTGAGTAGTGTGCTACCCATCCAAGAGAACTCAGTTACAACTTTCACTGCTATGCTGAGCTCAAGAAACAAAATGAGCCACACTATCACCAAGTAGCCATAGAGTAAGCTGGATTTTTTTTTTTTATTTCTTTTCAGCGTAACAGAGTTCATAGTTTTACACCACACCCAGTGCTCCATGCAATGCGTGCCCTCCACAATACCCACCACCAGGCTCCCCCAACCTCCCACCCCCCGCCCCTTCAAAACCCTCAGGTTGTTTTTCAGAGTCCATAGTCTCTCATGGTTCATCTCCCCCCCAATTTCCCTCAA
>PISX010028230.1:0-21869 GCA_004024625.1 Mellivora capensis
CCATTCCGTGGGTTGCCTCTTTGTTTTGTTGACTGTCTCCTTTGCTGTGCAGAAGCTTTTGATCTTGATGAAGTCCCAAAAGTTCATTTTCACTTTTGTTTCCTTTGCCTTTGGAGACATATCTTGAAAGAAGTTGCTGTGGCTGATATCAAAGAGGTTACTGCCTATGTTCTCCTCTAGGATTCTGATGGATTCCTGTATCACATTGAGGTCCTTTATCCATTTCGAGTTTATCTTTGTGTATGGTGTAAGAGAATGGTCGAGTTTCATTCTTCTACATATAGATGTCCAATTTTCCCAGCACCATTTATTGAAGAGACTGTCTTTTTTCCACAGTGCAATCATCTTCTAATCGGATGTCCTTTCTCCAAGTTCTACTTTGATCAAGCTATATTTGCTCATTTTCCATATGCAGCTTGTAAATTACTTTCTCTGGGAAGCTTTGTTTACTTCTAAGACAGGTAAGATTTCATTGTTAAATGTACTTATATGTTGAGGATTTGCTGGTTTACAGCTTTAATCACTGCTGTAATGAAGTGATTATTTGGTTAACCTTGATAGAAAGTGAGTTCAAAGAAATAGGAACCACATTTTAAATATTATATTTTAATTTTCTCACTGTATAGTAGCAGATGAATGAATGTATTCTCCTCAGAAGAAAATATGGTGGAACACTTGTGCATCATGCATTCCCTATGAGCAGAACTGAATGAATATTATTTTGAGAAGTAACTAGTATCAACAAGATGTTTGACAACATACTACTGAGGCATGACTAATCAAAAATATGGAAGTCAAGGTTGAAGGGGAACAAAGCTTTTATCTGTAATCACTAATGTGACAAGAATAAATAAATAGGAATTGATGAAATCAATTGCATAGAAATGACTCATGATGAGTTTCCTGGGAAACTGAAAACATCAATCCCTAGAAATCAGAACCACACACTGGCTGGTAAAAAAGATGACTGGCAACTCCTGAAAATAGAGTTGCTTAGGCAGCAGGAGATTGGGAATGGAATTCCTGGGTTCAAAATTTACAGAGCCAGTGAGTGTAACAGAAAGGCAAGAAATATAACAGGCAAAGTCAGAAGTCTGGTAGGGACAGGACCTATGGGAGATCTAGTAGGAATCTGATAGAGAGCAGGGCTGCTGTGTAGGAAACAAGACCCAGAATCACTGTTGCTAGAATTTTGAGGGAACTTTACCTTGATCCTGGTAAACTCAGAAGGTTGCAAAAGACTTGCAGGGTAGATCTTGACTGTTTCTGGAGCAGCAGTTATATGGGATTGAGACAACTTCTTGAGATGTTTTAATGATAGTTTTCATGCTTTGATGCTGATATCCTTAAACAAGATATTGTGTCTATCTTAAGTATCAGTTGGGGTATTCCAAATTTACTGTCTTCAACACTGTAATTGGAAGTTGTGTGTATTTCATTATATTGTGGTGCAAAGACTATTGAATCCATCCTTGATTTGTCTATAAAAGGCTGTTTTCTTTTTTAACTAGAGTATGTCCTGGGGCCAGAACCACTTCTACATGTTTAATCAGATAACAGTTTAATCATCAGAGATAGCTCTGATTTAGCCAAAAAGTATTTTTCCATTTTAATGTTATTTTATATATGTTCCAGATCTCTAAGACGACTGGCCCACACATGGAAATGTGCATGTGGGGATCATTTGTGTTATTCTATTTTCAAAAATCATGGAAATTATAAACAAAATAAGATTAAGTTCATAGAGGAGTATTGAGAATTGCCATTTCTATTTCTGTCAGAGAAAGCCAAATGAAATTTTCTGTATTTTCTTTCATAATTTCAATCCCCTTTAGATATCCCAGTAACAATCTAGAAATCATGATAATTTCTCAAGCGATCTAGTGGTGATGATGATGAGTTTTTCAACTCTTCTGCTCCACTTTCCTCAACATGATGACTTTGAGTCTTGTGTTTGTTGCCTTATGGCCTTGAATGATCACAACATTGACCAAAATGGATGAGCTGACTTGTGCCTCCCATCCCAACATTCTTAAGTTAGAGTCCTAACCCCCAACACCTCAGAATGTGACTGTATTTGGAGATGGGATCTTTAAAGATGTAACCAAGGGAAAATGAGGTTATATGGATGGGCTCTAATCCAACATGACTGGGGTCCTTACAAGAGGAGATTAGGATCCAGAAACTCATGATGATAAGGGAGAGCAGGAGAAGGAAGTGGGATGACTGGAGGAGAGAGAAGATGAAATCACATGGCACAATTGAAATTTCATGAAAATGAAACTTAGGAACCAGACGTCTATCCTTAGCTTTACCATTAACTAACTCTCTGTGAGACCTAGAAACTAATTCTTCTAGGTCTCAAGATCCATGCCCATACAATAAATTAAGCCTAACTCGGTGATCTATACAGTCATTTACGTCTCTCATATTTAATGCATTCAGAAAGTGAGTGGGACACTTTCATTTCCTTGAAGAAAAGCCACTTTTGGCAAATCTATGATTCTCTTTGAGCTTCTATTTTCTCATATGCTAAAAGAAACTTAGAGTTTAATGAATGAATTCCACACTGGTATTCTTTTATGATGAAATAATGCATAGGAAATTTCTTTAAGTATTTCCTGGCTTTACACAAAGGTATCATTTTATTTTTATGTTTGGTTCATTTGTAATAAGCTTATTTTTAGCAGCTTGTCATTTCCTGAAATACTATATTTATAAAAGATTAGAAAGGAACCATAAAAATTTAAAGAAGATCCAATTTCATATAGAGATACAATTGAAACAGATCTATACGCTGCTCAAGAAGCTCTTTTGGAAAGGCCCAAGATGGAATGCTTGCGTTCTGAACCTGGATTCCTCCCACCTAGTTTCAGTGATTACCTCCTTATACACAAAGGCATGAATCGGGCTAGAAACCGGTTTTTGGAATGCAAAGTTTGGACACTTTCAACCAAAATGAGGTACATTTAATTCTAGTTACATAAATCTCATAGGCATTTTTCTGTCAATTTTACAAACACCTAGTAGTTTTCTATTTACTTATTTTTTATTTTTTTGGACCAAACCATATAAACTAACTTATTTCCTTGCTTTCTATATGCCTGGTATATGTGTCAACTTCTTCATTCCCTCATTCTGTCAGCATAGACACATGGTCTGTTGTTCACTTAGTGAATCCTACTCTCCTCTGCTCCTGAGACTCATCATCAGAGATATTTGTACCTTCAAACGTGCTTCCAGAAAATTACTGCTTTAAGAGAATTGAAACTCAAAAGATAGGCTGATGGTGAGTATTAAGGAGGGCACGTATTGCATGGAGCACTAGGTGTGGTGCATAAACAATGAATTTTAGAACACTGAAAAAATAAAATAAAACAAAATAAAAATAAACAACAGATTTCTCTGGAAGTTTAAAAAAAAAGATATCTGTTAAGACCTTGCAAACACAGGCTTTCAAAACCCATTCACATAAAAATATAATCTTTCATTTTAATTTCACAAATATGCAACAAACCAAAAGTAGAAATAAACAAGTAACAAACTACCACATTATTTTTGGATTAAGGAGCTTATTACAGGGGCACCTGGGTGGCTCAGTCAGTTAAGCGTTTGCTTTCAGCTCAGATCATGATCCCAGGGTCCTGAGAACAAGCCTCATATTGGGCTCTCTGCTCAGCAGGGAGTCTGCTTCTCCCTCTCCCTTTCCCTCTGCCTCTTCCCCCTGCACGTGCTCTTTCTCCTTCTCCTGCTTTCTCTCTAAAACAAATAAACAAAATCTTAAAAAAAAAACAAAAAAAGATATCACAGCTTTGTAGTAAAACTTGAAATCAGGCAATTTGATGCCCCCAGTTTTTTTTCTTTTCTTTCTCAATATTTCCTTAGCAGTTCGGATCTCTTCTGATTCCATACAAATTTTAGGATTGTTTGCTCCAGCTCTTTGAAAAATGCCTGTGGAATTTTGATCAGAATGGCATTGAAAATATAGATTGCTCAAGGCAGTATAGACATTTTAACAATGTTTATTCTTCCGATCCATGAGCATGGAATGGTCTTCTACCTTTTTGTGTCTTCTTCAATTTCTTTCATGAGTGTTCTGTATTTGCTGGAGTACAGATCCTTTACATCTTTGGTTAGGTTTATTCCCAGGTATCTTACAGTTCTTGGTGTCATAGTAAATGGAATTGATTCTCTAATTTCCCTTTCTGGATTTTCCTTTTTAGTGTATAAGAAAGCAACTGATTTCTGTACATTGATTTTGTATCCAGCCACATTACTGAATTGCTGTATGAGTTCTAGCAGTTTGGGGGTGCATTCTTTGGGTTTTCCATATAAAGTATCATGTCATCTGCAAAGAGAGACAGTTTAACTTCTTCATTGCCAATTTGAATACCTTTTATTTCCTTTGTTGTCTGATTGCTGTTGCTAGGACTTTTAATACTATGTTGAATAAGAGTGATGAGGGTGGGCATCCTTGTTGTGTTCCTGATCTCAAAGGGAAAGCTGTCAGCTTTTCTCCATTGAGGATGGTATTTGCCGTAGGTTTTTCATAGATAGACTTTATGAAGTTGAGGAATGTTCCCTCTATCCCTATACTTTGCAGAGTTTTAATCAGGAACGGATGCTGTATCTTTTCACATGCTTTTTCTGCATCTATTGAGAGGACCATGTGGTTCTTCTCTCTTCTCTTATTTATTTGTTCTATCACATTGATTAATTTGCAAATGTTGAACCACACTTGCA
Organism: Mellivora capensis; assembly: GCA_004024625.1. Taxonomy (NCBI): domain Eukaryota; kingdom Metazoa; phylum Chordata; class Mammalia; order Carnivora; family Mustelidae; genus Mellivora; species Mellivora capensis. Next base: position 4,744 of record PISX010028230.1, read on the forward strand.
ACAAGGGATAAATCCCACCTGGTCATGGTGGATAATCTTTTTTTTTTTTTTAAGATTTATTTATTTATTTATTTGACAGAGAAAGAGAGAGAGAGAGAGAGATATCACAAGTAGGCAGAGAGAGGGGCAAGCAGGCTCCCCGCTGAGCAGGGAGCCCAATGCGGTGCTCGATCCCAGGACCCTGAGATCATGACCTGAGCCAAAGGCAGAGGCTTAACCCACCGAGCCATCCAGGTGCCCGATAATCTTTTTAATGTACTGTTGGATCCTATTAGCTAGGATCTTGTTGAGAATCTTAGAATCCATGTTCATCAGGGATATTGGTCTGAAATTCTCCTTTTTGGTGGGGTCTTTGCCTGGTTTGGGGATCAGGCTAATGCTGGCTTCATAAAAAGAGTCTGGAAGTTTTCCTTCTGCTTCAATTTTTTGAAACAGCTTCAGGATAATAGGTATTATTTCTTCTTTGAAAATTTGGTAGAATTCCCCAGGGAATCTGTCAGGTCCTGAGCTCTTGTCTTTTGGGAGGTTTTTGATCACTGCTTCAATCTCATTACTAGATATTGGTCTATTCAGGTTGGCAACTTCTTCCTGATTCAGTTTTGGAAGTTTATAGGCTTCCAAAAATGTATCCATTTTGTCTAGATTGCTTAACTTATTGGCATATAACTGTTGATAATAATTTCTGATGATTGTTTCTAGATAGCATGTTACTGGCACAAAAACAGACACACAGACCAGAGGAACAGAGTAGAGAGCCCCAGATATGGACTCTCAACTTTATGGCCAACTAATCTTGGACAAAGCAGGAAAAAATATAAAGTGGACAAAAGAGAGTATCTTCAATAAATGGTGCTGGGAAAATTGGACAGCTATGTGCAGAAGAATGAAGCTCGACCATTCTCTTACACCAGACACAAAGATAAACTCAAAATGGATAAAAGACCTCAATGTAAGGCAGGAATCCAACAGAATCCTAGAGGAGAACATAGGCAGTAACCTCTTCAACATCGGCCACAGCAAGTTCTTTCAAGATACGTCTCCAAAGGCAAAGGAAACAAAAGAGAAAATGAACTTTTGGGACTTCATCAAGATCAAAAGCTTCTGCAAAGCAAAGGAAACAGTCAACAAAACAAAGAGGCAACCCACGAAATGAGAGATGATATCTGCAAATGACAGTACAGAAAAAGGGCTGATATCCAAGATCCATAAAGAACTCCTCAAACTCAACACATGCAAAACAGATAATCATATCAAAAAATGGGCAGAAGACATGAACAGACACTTCTCCAATGAAGACATACAAATGGATAACAAACACATGAAAAAATGTTCATCATCACTAGCCATCAGGGAAATTCAAATCAAAACCACATTGAGATATCACCTTACACCAGTTAGAATGGCCAAAATTAACAAGACAGTAAACATATGTGGAAGAGGATGTGGAGAAAGGGGAACCCTCTTACACTGTTGGTGGGAATGTAAGTTGGTGCAGTCACTCTAGAAAACAGTGTGGAAATTCCTTAAGAAACTAAAAATAGAGCTTCCCTATGCCCCTGCAATTGCACTACTGGGTATTTACCCCAAAGATACAGATGTAGTGAAAAGAAGGGCCATCTGTACCCCAATGTTTATAGCAGCAATGGTCATAGTCACTAAACTGTGGAAAGAACCAAGATGCCCATAAATGGGCAAATGGATAAGGAAGATACGGTCCATATATACTATAGAGTATTATGCCTCCATCAGAAAGGATGAATACCCAACTTTTGTATCAATATGGACAGGACTGGAAGAGATTATGCTGAGTGAAGTACGTCAAGCAGAGAGTCAATTATCATATGATTTTGTTTATTTGTGGAGCATAAGGAATAACAAGGAAGACATGGGGAGATGGAGAGGAGAAGGGAGTTGGGGGAAATTGGAGGGGGAGATGAAACATGAGAAACTCTGGACTCTGAGAAACAAACTGAAGGTTTTGGAGGGGAGGAGGATGGGGGGTTGGGTGATCCTGGTGGTGGGTATTATGAAGGGCACGTATTGCATGGGGCACTGGGTGTGGTGCAAAAACAATGAATGCTGGAACACTGAAAAGAGATAAAAAAAAGACTTCATCACACTTAAATGATGTGAAATTCATTTTGAGGAGAAAATCTATTGAAATAAATTCTATCACCAAGGCCAACATTAGACTTTAAATTGGGTTCAGTGCTGGCAATACATATTCACAAAGGGAGACATCAGTAGATATAAGACAGAGATAAATTACAAAATTTTAACTTAAAAAACCCTCATAGCCAGGCACCTGGGTGGCTCAGTAGGTTAAGTGTCTGTGTTTGTCTGGAGTCCTGGAATTGAGCCCACGTTTAGATCCCTGTTCAGTAGGGAGTATGCTTCTGCCTCCTCTTCCCTCCCCCCATCCCACTCTCCCGCTCTGTCACTCACTCTCTCTCTCAAATAAAGAAGTAAAATAATAAAAAATTTAAAAACCTCATATGATTGTAAATTGATCAATACCATTCATTATTATCAAGGTATTAAAGAAAACCCCAAAGGAAATTGGGAAATATTTTGAAATGCATAATAATGATGATACAACTCAGTAAAATTGTAGAGATGCTGCTGTTTAGAAGGAAAAGTTTAAATTTTAATATACATATGAAAATACAAGAAAACTTGAAATAAAATTTTTATTCTCTATATGAGGAAGCTTGGAAAAAGAATCATTGAAACCAAAAGGAATTTTAAGATAGGAAATTATAAAGATAAAAACATAAATACATGAAATAGAAATCAGACACAAAACAGAGAAAACCAACAAGTTCACAAACTTTGGATTTTGTGAAAAAAAATAAAATCAAATATTTCATTTAAAAAAATCACACAGGAAAATAGGTGACCAATAGCTTCAGAAAATTTACAGAATCATTTGGGAAAATATTTATTTCATATATTCCAAAGCAGAATTCATTTTTCCTTCGTTCTCTCCAGCAATTATGGTATGTGTCTTTGTCTTTCAAATACTTTTTCAAAATAACCTTCATGACAAAATTAGGAGTCACTAACCACTAGATGAATAGACTGCAGAGCTACTCTTAGGCTAAAGAGAAAAGTTAATAAACATGTTTTCAAAGAGTACCAAATCCTAATTCATATCCTCTGCACCCATCAGAGGGGATTGTGACCTCATTCTCTTCCAGCTAATTCTCATCTCTGCTTCTACATGTGTGTAATGGTAAATGATGGGAGTTTGGTTGAAGAAGACTTCCCATGCTCTCAGACCCTGGTCTGCCCAGTCCAAACTTGTATATTGGTCAGGACTGAACACTCTAGGCCTCCAAGGCATAGTTTTTTTTAAAAAAAGAAAAAAAAACACCCTAAATTATTTGTCAACATTATATATCTGGACGGTTTCAAAATATGGGTGCCATTTACTATGGAAATACTGACTTGCATTTTGTTTGTGGGTCTGCATTCTTGAGATATCAATTTAGTTGTTTCTCATCTGAACGGTGTCATCCATAGATTTCAGTACTTACTTTTTCAAATGCACACACTACTAGAAAGTTTTTGTCAAATCAGCCAGGGTTGAACTAAGGATTCTGTAGATAATTTTTGAGGCTACACATTTTTTTAACATATTTTTATTTTTCTTTCTTTTTTGAAGGATATTTTGAACTGATATAAAATTCTAGGAGGCTGTTTTTTTTTTTTCTTCTCTACTTTTTAAAAATATCATTCTGTTTTCTTTTTTTAAAAAATACTCCATTTTTTTATTTGTCAGAGAGAGAGAAAGAGCAGCAGGCAGAGCAAGAAGCAGACTCCCCATTGAGCAGGGAGCCTGATGTGGGACTCAATCCCAGGACATCAGGATCATGACTTCAGCTGAAAACAGAAGCCTAACCAACTGACCCACACAGGCATCCCTATCATTCTGTTTTCTTCTAGTGTTAAGAACATTAGCTGTATTTCTTATTACTGTTCCCCATATGTAATGTCTCTTTTTTCCTCTAGTTACTTTAAAATTTTCTTTTTATCTTTGCTTTTAATCAATTCACTACAATGTGCCTAAATGTGGATTTATTCTGATTCAAGTACCTAAGATTCTTGGATTTTAATTTGGAAGTTTTATTGATTTGCTTGATCCTGGCTTTTTGTTGTTGTTAATCAAATGTACAAAAGTTTTTGCTACAGTTTTTTTTTTCTTTTTTTCCCCTGATCCATTTTTTTTTTTCTGGGACTTTTCTTACATTGTTTTTAGATTGCTTGATGTTTTTCAATGAGTTTCCAAATCTTTACTCTGTCTCTTTTTGCAACATTTATTTCTCCAAGTAGTTTAAATTGGGTAATATATTTTCTCAAAAATCTATTTTCAAGTTCACTTATCCTTGCTTCTGTTTTGTCAAATATTCCCTTAATCTAATTTTAGTTTTAAGTCCTGAACTTAATTTTGTCTTTAGCTTTCTGTTTAAGGATAACCATTAGGTTTTTTAAAAAATTATTTTTAACTCTTAAAATTTCCCATATACTTATGAACTATATCCATCTTTTTCTGAAATTATTCACATATTCATCATAGTCCCTTTAAAGTCTGTGCCAGCTAAGTCTAGTATTTGTAATAAATGTGAATTTGCTTCTATTGATTGTTTTGATTGGGTAACATCTACATGCTTTTTGAAATATCATGTTTTATTGCATTATAGATAGTGTAAATAAAAGACTCATGGATTTTGAAATATATTTATATTTAATACAATTACAATTGTATTTGTAAACACTTATGATTATATGATCATACACATATACACACAAAAATATACATATGCAAATATTGATTTATCATTTTCCAGAGAATGTAAGTCTTTCCTTCTGCATGTTAGAAAGGCAAAGGGCTTAACAATAAGATTCCTTAAAGAATTAAGGAAAACAAAAAGAATTAAGGAAAAAAAAAGGATTTAAGTTAAGCAAACTGTCCACAGTTTATGCATCTCCACACTGCCTATACTCCTACGAGATATGTTGCCACTCTGACCTGAGCTTATTAGTATATTCTATATTTCAGTTGAGGGAGAGGCTGGCCCATAGTTTTAGACTCTTTTAGTTTATCTTGAGTTCATTGAGTTTCCTTCATTTTAGTTATTGTATTTTACAGTTTTAGTATTTCCATGTTCATTTTTATATATTCTAGTACTATTGTTAAAATTCTAAAACTTTGTCTTTAATTTCTTTTTTTTAATATTTTTTTAAAGATTTTATTTATTTATTTGTCAGAGAGAGAGAGCGATCACAGGCAGACAGAATGGCAGGCAGAGGCAGAGGGAGAAGCAGGCTCCCTGCTGAGCAAGGAGCCCGATGTGGGACTCGATCCCAGGACGCTGGGATCATGACCTGAGCCAAAGGCAGCTGCTTAACCAACTGAGCCACCCAGGCATCCCTGTCTTTAATTTATTAAGAATAATAACCACAATCATTTTTCTGTACATTTCCAATATGTACATTATCTGGATATCCTGTAGGTTTGTTTGTGCTCTGTGTCGTCTCTTGGTTTGGTTTGGTTTTGCCTTTTTGTAGCATTGGTAGTTTTAATCAATTACCATAAGTAATTTGGGTCTCTGAATGGGTCTATTTGCAGAAGAATTTACTTTGGTTGTACCAAGCTGAGGTAAGATTACTAACACTTTAAGTATCAAAATTGATACAATTTGGAGGTTGACTTCAGTTCCTATGAAATATATTCTATGTTTGCTTACTCATAAAATTCTAATAAAGTCTGTAAAAGTCTAGAATGTTTACCTGTACTTCAAGATCCTTAAAAAAAAAAAAAAAGGCCCTGGAATCTGTTCTATTCATTCATACCATGAGCCCATTATTACTTTGGGAATCAATGGACAACTCAGGAAGAAAGTTGCCCAGATACCAATATGTATTTTTACTTAAACCTTGTCCTAATTTTGATTTCTTAGCAGATAGTGCTCCAGAGTTTGTGCATAGATTATCAAGGTTTACTAAGGTTCTTATTCATAAGAGTGATTTAAACTATCCAGTTTGATGTTGTCAAAAGTTATATTTGATATAAGTATCATGTTAATTTTCTATATCTGAGGATGATTGGTAAGAATATTTATTCTGTGATATATGCAAAATTATTTAGAATAGACAAGAAACCTGGCAGGTTATCACTAGAAATCTGTTCTAGCAAATTTAATAGGTGAATATGAAAATTAGGATTATTGTCATTCAAAACTCAGACTTTAAAATGATGGGGTAATGTGCAGCCATTATTAATAACTAGTGCTATTTGCCAAATATATCCTCCATTCATTGTAAATTAACTGCCCAAACATTCCCTAAATATACCAGCTAACTTTCTGCTTTGTTTATTCCATTTTATCTTCCCAAATTTCCTCTATTCCATCCTATACTATTTCAGTTTTTGTTTTTCATTATAGCCTCTACCTTTCAGGAAATTGTGAACATTGATTTCTCTATAAAACAGGGATCTTTGGCCAGACCTTGACTCACTTTGAGCTTCCACTACCTCATGTTTAAAAGAAGCCCATACAATATATCTCCCTGTTGGCGAGCTGCTTAAGAGTCTAAAGAAATAATGACTTGAAAATCTATTTGAACATTTATTTAGCTCAACATGAAGATAATTCTTTTTATTATCAGATTTGTCTCTTTATCAAACTGTGTCTCACATAGCAATGTATTGTTTTTTGGAATACATGCCCTTTAAAAGATTAACACATATCTATAAAAAAAAATGGATCTCCAATTTTTGCTGACGTAAAGGCTGTGGTTCTCAACCATATGTAGTTTGAGTTGTCGGAAAACATAGAAGCAAATACAAATACTGAACCAAAAATCTTTATATCAAGCATAATTGGTCTCCTTCTTATATTGCTATAAAGAAATGAATTCTATTGAAAAGTTCTCTCTGAGATTCAAAGATTTCAAAACTTTTCCCAACCAATACTGGATGGGTTTAATAGAAGTTATTCAAGCTTTATATTAAGTATTTTCTGAAAACATAAAGCCACAAGTTAGTTTTATATTTAATTTTTGTTTCATGTGCAGACCTACCAGAATATCTAAATTTATTCTTTCTCTCTGCATTTTATATCTACCCACCAAATTTTGTACTTTCCTTCTTCTATGAGGAGAGATACAGAGACTTACATGATTTAGAGAATTAGGCTTTCCTAGGTCTTGAGATATTTATTTATACAAAGTTTATATGAAAAGGAAAAATATCTAAAGATGAAAATTTTACTTCAAATTCTCCAGCCTCTGTGATTTCAAAGCTTACTTTGTGAAGAAATTTAATCTTATTTTAATCTTATACTATCTTTATATAATCTTATATTATATATAATATTTATATCTTATATAAAGATAAAAAATATATATTTATATAATCATATTAATCTTATATATATATATATTATCTATACATTTTATATGTTAATTAAATACCAAATAACATTAAAAGAAATTCCTACTATTAAATTATTAATTTATTATTATGGTGTGATATTATATTATATCTTATGATATATTTTATATAATCTTAAATAAAAAATATATTACAATATATATTTTATATCATATTATATACTATATTATTATTAAATACTGATAAATGACATATATGGATGCCAGGATAAATGTGCTTCTTTACTTAAAATAATTAGATTTTTTAAAATTTTTGGATTATGTGTAATAATTATATGATTTCCTTCACCATTGCAGGTATATGATTTAAAAGTTAGGCTTATTGGGGTGCCTGGGTGGCTCAGTGGGTTAAAGCCTCCGCCTTTGGCTCAGGTCATGATCCCAGGGTCCTACGATCAAGTCCTGCATTGGGCTCTCTGCTCAGCAGGGAACCTGCTTCCTCCCCATCTTTGCCTGCTGCCTGCCTCTCTGCCTACTTGTAATCTTTGTCGAATAAATAAATAAAATCTTAAAAAAAAACAAAATCTTAAGCTTATTGCTTAGTTTTATATTTTGCAAGAGCCAATCTGAGAGCTAGACTGGGTGACCATAGAGTGGGTGAGCAATTAGTCTTTGGAGACCATAGAGTTGTTCCTTGTGAGAATAAAATAGCTAACATTCTACAAAAAGATCTGGACTTTCAACAAGTTAATCTGTAGAAGCCAGGTCTATGGATTGACTTGTAGCAAAATGGCTGGGAATTACAAAAAAAAAAAAAAAAAAAAAAAAAAAAAAAAAAAAAAAAAAAAAAAAAACAAACCAAAATAACTTGGGTAGCAGAATCTGGATCCACAGCCCCAAATCGGGAAGTCACAGACTCCATAACCCAGGGGGTCTGAAGGTACAGGACCCACAGCCCAGGGCGTAGCAGCTTCTGGATCCAAAGCCTAGAGAACAACAGCTGCTAGACCCAAAGTGGGACCCAGTGTAAGTCATCCAGCAGGGCCCATAGAGTTTGGAGATCCTCAGGCGGTAGCAGGATTTCTGGCAGCTGGAGGTCTCCTGACAGCCACTCTAGGGTGAGAAGCCCAGCTGGCAGGTGCTGGGAGAGCAGACGTCAGTGCAGAAGACCAGGTTGCTGGGGTAAGAGCCACAAGAGGATCGTGGGTAGCACAGGTAGCCCCCAAGAGGGTGGGAGGAGAAGGTTCCAGAGCAGCAGCTGTAAGACTTGTTCATAGGAGATATGGTTCAGCTGAGAAAACACTGTGAACACTGAATTCACAGAGAATATTCACAGACAATAGTCTGAAGTGTATTTTACTTCCTGGACTGTGGTGCTTACATACTCTCAGCCACAGGTATTGAAAGTGATGAAAGCTTCATCCTTATATTTGTACTCCTTCATTTGCATAGCATTAACTCAATCATCATTTCTGCAATTGCAGCTGCATAGTTTCCTACCTATTACATTTATGAGGGCTATAATAAATTTCGTTATAACACAAAGCCAATGAACTATTCTTACGTCAGAAATGCTATGACCTTTTTGCATTAATGGCGTGTCAACTTGGCCAGGAATGTTCCTCCTTTTCTTCCTGGTGTATGCAGTACATGTATTTGATCCAAGCTTTGCTGGGGTGTGAGTTCCTTCTAAGGGTGGAGATGAAAATGACATCATCTTTCTTTCTTTCTTTCTTTCTTTCTTTCTTTCTTTCTTTCTTTCTTTCTTTCTTTCTTTCTTTCTTTTTTCTTTCTTTCTTTCTTTCTTTCTTTCTTTCTTTCTTTCTTTCTTTCTTTCTTCTTTCTTTCTTTCTTTCTTTCTTTCTTTCATTTGATTACAGGCATAGCTTCAACCTTGCCAAAAAGCCTCTGAAAGATTGAAAACTATGTGTGACCATTCATTTTTATCCAAAACTTATTTTCTAACTACTAACTATTAATGCAGAGTATCTCATACTCTATGGCAAAGTCCCAATGATGTTAAGAATTGAATGGAGAAAGGCTAGGAACAGAAGGAACTCTGGACAAATATTTGGAAACAAAATGCAAGAACGTTTATCAATTGAGGTGAGAAGAAGAAGTAAGTGACAGAGGACAGAGTGAGACATTCAGGTTTCTCCTCTACCTTATTTTAAACTTCTAGTTTGTTTAATTTAAATGTTATTCAGATCAAAACAGTTCCAAATAGGTGAAATTTATGAATTTTTAAACACTATACCTTTTTACCGTCTGTCTTTATAATCATCTAGACATCTTGGTCTTCTGGAATAGCTTTAGTTGGACATTGCAGTCCCATCAAGTTTTCTCTCACATTTTTCTAACTGATTGTCAAGTGTCTTCTTTCTTCCCTATACCACATCCTTGAGATTAGTACTCTGGAGCAGGATACCTGAATGCCTACTTCTAATGAGCTCTCTAAACTAAATACCATAAGGCTTTCTTTAGGTACAAACAATATTCTCAGAGAGAAATATGGAAGTGCAGGAAGAAATACAAGGTATGTGTGTGGGTAAATATAAATTACATTTGAATAAAATTTTATAAAACAATAACTGAAAAAATTTTTGGTTTTAAAATATATGTACTTAAAGTGCACAAAGAAATAATGCTTAAAAGAGAGGGATTTGATATAAGGCATTTTAAGGTTTTAGCATTATTGGGGAAATTGTAAAATAACAGTTTATATTAAAGCAGAAATAAATCAATAAAGTACATTGAAATTCCTAAGAAATTCTAAAATCAGTAAAACAATGCAAGTATTACCCTTAAATGGGGGAAATGAGAATATTTAGGTTTTTAAACTAATATTAAAAAAGCAGAATAGGAAAGCAAAAGTAATTAAAAGATCAAATAATAAGAAAATTATACATTGGTAGATATAAACAATGGTAGATATAAACTCACATATGTATATATATATATATACATGCATACATATGCATATATATGTGTGCATATGCATATATATATACACATATATACATATTAATATGTATAAAACTCAGTCAGTTAAGCATCCAACTTTTGATTTCAGCTCAGGTCCCGACCTCAGAGCTATAAGATCAAGCCCTGTGTTAAGCTCCTCACTGAGAGTGAAACCTGCTTAAGATTCTCTCTCTTCTTCTCCCTCTTCCCCTGTCCCTCACTTGTGGGTTCTCTCTCTCTCTCTCAAATATGTATATGTATACGTATATATGGAGATTTTATATTAAAATGTTAGCTCTGAGTTGTGGAGCTAATGGCTTCCAAATATGTATTTGAGTCCCATCTCTGTTTTCTACCTAATTCTTTCAGATTTGTGGTTTGAGGAAATAACAGATTTACATTATCTATTTTGGATCCTACTTTCGCCACCCATCTAATTGTTTTATGAGAGTTGCTGTTCAGCTTGTTACTGGTCATCCAGAGGATTTGACTTTGATCATCTTACCAAGTAGCCAGGTACTTAAATACCATGACTTTGGAATATTAAGATTGATGCTATCAGGTAATGTGTTATTTGTTATCTAAAAAGTGTTTCTATTATATTTGCCCATATAGGGGTTGCTTGTATATTTGTCCACATATAGGGGTTACTTGTATCCCAGAAAATAGTAAATATGTCCACTGAAGCCATACCATGACCAAGAAAGTGTAATGGTCTTAAGAGTGAGAGAAGTCAGCTCATATCTGAATTTCAGACTTTTTCCTATTGATGGGTAAAGATATTTTCCTTCTTACTAACAAACAACTTTTAGTACATATTTTAGTGTCACTCTGATGCTGAGATGTTCTCTCAATTTTTTTGTTGTCTGAAATTATCTTCAACTTTAAAGCACATATTTATTGAGCTTTATTTATTTATTTATAGTCTTTTAGGATGGCATCTGTGTTTTTTTCAGAATTTTGAATATTTCATTCAATTATCACTGTAAGTAATTTGTATTTTAGTCTTATTGTCACTTTTATCTTTTAAAAAATAAATCAGCTTTCTCTCTCAGATTTCTTAGAAATGTTTCTGTCATTGGTGTTCATTAGATTTACTAGTGTGTAGGTGTGGTGTTCTCTTTTACTTTGCTGCCTTTATCGACTTTGGGAAAATTTTTAAATTTTCCCCAATATATTTTCTCCCCACTTCTCTCTCTTTTCTGTTTTAGAACTCCAAAAACAAGTATGTTAAATCTTTTTACTATAGTCTATTTTTTAATAAATTCCTTTTGCTATTTTTTACCTCCATTTCTCTCCATGCATTAGTTTAGACAAATCATTCTCAACCAAGAGTATTTGTGCTTTCTATCCCCCAGGGGTAGTTTGCAACATCTGGAGAGACCATTTTGGTTGTCATGGCTAAGGAAGACTCTGATCTGTTTTGTGTTCATTTCTTTCTATCTAAAATAACCTGGGTGTGGCTGGGTGGCCCAGTTGATTAAGTGTCTGACTCTTGATTTCAGCTCAGGTTATGATCTCAGGGTTGTGAGATCAACCCTGCAGTGGGCTCTGGGCTGGACATGGATCCTGCATAAGAGTCTCTCTCTTACTCTTCCTCTGCCCCTCTCAAATAAATGAATAAATAAAACAAACAAATAAAAAATAACCTGAATTTTAAAATATGGTCTTTGTCACAGATCTGTTTGAAGGTCCAAGGAAGTAATGAGTAGGATATTCTTTAAGCCTTAATTATAGCACTATTTAGGGATAACATCTTACATAATTTTATTCTTTAGTAACCTGTTGTTTATCTTACTCTCAGATGGGTTTCTTTAAGTACTTGGCCTGCAAAAACTAAGAATACTACCAAAAGGGTAAAGATATAGTGTCCCCAGCTTTACAGTGAGATAGTTAAGTCCACTGCTATAAAGTGCTTTTTGTTTTAATCTATATTTAGTTTGGGCTTTAATAAAGCATTGACAAGGAATCACACACATTTTTCCCACTAAGAATATCTTACCATACATATAGAAAAGCAAATTATGTTGGCTATTCAACAATGGATGTCTGAGTCTGGTCATTTTTAATTAGATTTGGGTAAACTCATTAGAATTCATTTAAAGCTCATATATATTTTTAAACTGGCATTTAGTTTTTCTCTCATTTATTATATTAACCTTGCAAACCTGAATAATATTCTTGTTTATGAAATTCCTGAAAAATCTGTCAACTTCATAGTCACATTCTCTCTTTCCACATAGATAAAACCTATGTTCTTTGAAGTACTCAAAATATATCCTAATTCTCAGACCTTCATTTACAAGATTCTAAAACTAAAAATATGGATGTCCAATAACTATAGTTCCAAATATATATATATATCCATAATCCAAAGAAATTAGATCAAATTCACAAGTTTTTAGACTTCCAAAATGTACTGAGATGCATATTGAGCTCTTATTAAACCTGTCAAATCACACTTAACACAAACTCTGCTTGATAATATATAAACAATAACATAAAAATATTTCAATACAGAATAAATTAGTTTATTGGATTATAATGATTGAACTTTTTATCCATTTGGGGCAGAAAATAAATTAGCTTGAACTTCATCCATAATGCTGACACTACACTTATTTTGGAGTTAATTCATTAAATTAAAAGGATGCTAAAATTAGCCTGTTAGACTATGGTTGATAGAAAGAAATTGGGTAAGGAACTGATGATTAAAGACTAAGATAGCTGCCACTGGAAATAAGGAGCATGACGGCTCTGGGTAGACATTTTGATGACTTTACATAAATGTACCAGAATTCAACAAGTTGATTAGCAGAAACTAGATACACAGGTAGGTTGGCAACAAGATGGCTGGAGGCTACCAGAAGCAAAGTCAACTGGGTGGCAGAAACTGGATCCATAGCTCAGGAAAAAGAAACCATAAGCTCCATAACCTAAGGGTCTGAAACCAGCATAGTGAGTAGCTGCTACTAGATCCATAACCTGGAGAAAAGACACTGCTGGACTGATAGATATGATATAAATTAATTGGTAGGGACTGCAGATCATGGAGATCCTTGGGTAGTAGCAAGACCCTGCCCGAACAGAGGCTAGACACCACACAGAATGCTGGGCAGCTGGCCAGCTCACAGCAGGTCTCCTGACAGCCACTGTAGAGAGAGGATCCCAGCTGGCAGGTGTTGGGAGAGCAGAGATTAGTGTTGTTGGAGTTGTTGGAGTAAGAAGAGCCAGAGGAGGAGTCTGGGTAGGTAGCTCAGGAACCCCCTTCCCCAAAGGAGTGGGAAAATAAGTTTCCAGAGCAGCACCTGTGAGATATGTTGACGGGAGATATGAGTTCAGATTGGTCACAATGAGAAAATTCTGAGATTTAAGATGATTTGGGGCACTGGGTATTTTATATACTCATCAGTTGGTACAGCACAGTGCAGGTACAGTTCTCTTATATTGGCACACCTTCTTCTTCTGCATTTGTGTAATTCATTAACCTTCTCTGTCATTGCCTTGACTAGCTTCATACCTATTGTACTTAGGAGTACAATGGGTACAATGATGATTCCTACCTCAGAAATTCCAGAACTATTTATCCTTAATCCTCAACCTATTACAGCCAGGAAAACCCCTTCATCTCTCCCTGGCTATGACTCCATGTATGTCTATTCCTGCTTTGCTCCGGAATTCTTTCTGTCACTTTTCTACTATGTCAAGTGATAAGTGACATAGTTTTATTTTTTATAAGGACACTTCTAATGATTGATTCTACTTGTCACCATTGATTTATATTCTCTAAATTTATTTTCCATCTATCATATATTATACTGTACTTCTCACACCCAATGGAGGGAAGAAAAATAACACATAATGGGAAGTGGCTAATAGAAAAGAACCAGACAAACATTTAAAAGTGAAGACTGAATTGAGATGAAGCTTCAAGAAGAAGTTAACTCAGGCCCTATGAAGAGGGAGATGATGGTGAAAATGTGGGAATCTGGAAAAAGGGAATACAGAGACAGGGATTTCAAGTATCTCTTCTACCTACTTTTAGCCTATGGATCTTTTCATCTAAATGCCATTTAAGGGGCACCTGGGTGGCTCAGTTCATTAAGCATCTGCCTTTGGCTCTGCTCATGATCCCAGGGTCCTGGGATCAACCCCAGCATCAGGCTTTCTGCTTAGCCAGGAGCCTCCTTCTCCCTCTTCCTCTGCCTGCTATTCCCTTTGTTTGTGCTCTCTCTCTCTCTCTCTGCCAAATAAATAAATAATATCTTTTTAAAAATGTCTTTTAAAACAAAAAATACCATTAATGTATTTTTACATATTTTAATTCACATTGTCCAAATTTTAGAAAGAACCTGGTGTCTGCCTCTTAGAACAACTCAGCCTTTTCTGTGTTCAGACGGATGAGCTTTGTCCATTTTCAAAGTCAGTTCCTTCCCAATAATTTCCACCAAAATATAAAATAAGGGTGCTGGGAGGCTTGGTCAGTTAAGCGTCTGTAAGGACTGCGTGACAAAGGTAGGCTCACATCAACTAGCAGAGTAATTTTGTCTACATGATAGTTTCATTCTTCTTCCAAGGTGGCTACATTCTGGTGGGCACTAAAAGGAAATACACAGATTTTCACATTTTGTGCCCACCTGCATGTGTCTACCCACCTATTTCTACACTAGACTTCTATGTATCAATATTCTAATATTCTCTTTTCTAGGTCCCTAACTAGCTGGTCAGGTTAATTGCTGCTGTCCAGGAATCTAGAGGTATTAGGTGTGTTTTTTCCTTTTGTCAGCAAACGTCAAGGTGCCACATCCTTTGGAGGAAATATGCTCTATATTGCTCCTGAGATTGTTATTCATATAAAGTTAATGCGTGGAAAAAAGGATACCAGAAAATAAGTTTTAAAGAAAGAAATGTCTAAAGCCCAAAATAAATTAGTTCAAATTCACCAATCTATTAGATTTCTAAAGTTGTTCCCAGAGACACTATAAACATTAACTTGAATACCCCCCAAAAAAACAAAAGAAAAAAAACTTACCCAATTAAAACTAACAATAAAATTAGCAGAATATTTGGAAACCAGAATGAAAGAGTTTATTACATTATATGCATTTAGGTTTTCATCTCTCTTGTGAATAAAATGTATGAACAAGAATCCCATTAATTCATTAAAATTAGTTCATGTTTATTAACATAAATTCCATTAATCGATCTTGCAATTTATTTTATTAATTCCACTAATTCTATAAATTCATCCAATAAAATTAATCATTAAGTTCAGTATATGTTAGAGACAGTTTTTGGCCAACACTTTGTGGTTGGAAAAAAGGTGACAAGAGTTTTTCCCAAAGATCATGAAGATGATAAACGCTCTGTTTAGAGGTTAGACATTTTGCTCAAAAGGTCTGGACCCTCAGCAACTTGATGTATAGAAGCCAGATCCACAGGTTGGTCTGTAACATGAAGACTGGCAACTTCTGGAGGTGAAGTAGGTTGGGCGACAGAATCTGGATCCATAGCCCAGTGAAGGGAAGCCACAGACTCTGTAACCCAGCGATCTGAAGCCCTGGGATCCACAACCCAGTGAGTAGCAGCTTCTAGATCCATAGCCCAGGGAACGGCAGCTGCTGGACCCAAAACTCAGAGACCCAGAGCAAGTCGTCCGGCAAGGACTGCAGATCGTGGAGGTCCTCGGGCGGTAGCTGGGTGTCTGGCAAGGTCTGGACACCACACAGGATGTCTGGCAGCTGGTGGGCTCACAGCACGTCTCCTGACAGCCACTGGTAGGGGAGGAGCTCAGCTGGCAGGTGCTGGGAGAGCAGGAGTCAGTGCGGTAGACCAGGTTGCTGGGGCAGGAGGAGCTTGGGTAGCGCACATACCTTCCAAAGGAGCGGGAGGAGACATTTCCAGAGCAGCAGCTGTAGGACATGTTGGCAGGAGATGTGAGTTCAGCTGAGTGACAGTGAGGATATTCTGAGGTTGAATATCACCTCCTGGACTGGGGCACTTTTATACTCTCAGCCATGGGTGTGGTATTTTTTACAGTAGCCTTTCCCACACTTGGAATCTCTCATTTCCATATGTGTAATTCAATGATATTTTCTGTAATTGCAGGTGATTCCTTCCATCTCATAGTTACAGAAGAATTCATCATGTTGTTATAGCACCAAGCCAACGAACTATTCCAAAGTCAGAAATGCTATGACTGTATGTCATTAATGCCAGCTAATCAGGGCCAGAAAAGCCCCTACTATTCTTGGCTGAGACTCATTGTGACTTTGCTAGTACCTTGGCTGGAGAATGCTTAGATCTAAAGGCGGGGATTGAAGTTAAGTCACTCTTTTTTCTAGATCAGTGGAATAGAGGTGCCCTATTTGTCACCAATGATTTTCTTTCTGTAAATTTATTTCATACCCTAAAATTAGTTTTCATATCTTTTTTTTTGGAACTTTTCTTTTTTTTTTTAATTTCTTTTCAGAGTAACAGAATTCATACATAGTTTTACACCACACCCAGTGCTCCATGCAATGCGTACCCTCCACAATACCCACCACCAGGCTCCCCCAACCTTCCACCCCCGCCCCTTCAAAACCCTCAGGTTGTTTTTCAGAGTCCATAGTCTCTCATGGTTCATCTCCCCCCCAATTTCCCTCAACTCCCTTCTCCTCTCCATCTCCCCATGTCCTCCGTGTTATTTGTTATGCTCCACAAATAAGTGAAACCATATGATAATTGACTCTCTCTGCTTGACTTATTTCACTCAGCATAAT